>MU016280.1:21977-46074 GCA_011076525.1 Nettapus auritus
TATTTTATTTTATTTTATTTATTTATTTATTTATTTATTTTATTATTTTATTATAATTTTATTTTTTATTTTTTTTTAATTTTATTATTTTTTATTTTTATTATTATAAATTTTATTATAATTTTATGCATCCCAAACCTGATGGGCTTCACCCCAAAATGCAAGAGACTGGGAGGGGCTGGGGTGGAGGTAGAGAAGGTGGACGGGGGGTTGGTCCTGCAACACCCCAACCTCTGCCTTCCTGCAGCACCCCTGTTCTACCCCTATGGTTTGGACCAGAAAGACCACAAAAACCCCAAACTTGATGACGGTTCCTCGAAGAAGCTGTCCCTCTCCGTGCCCTTCACCTTCTACGGCAAAAAGTACCAAGACCTTTATGTACGTGAGCCAAAATTGTGTGTCCTCCTTGCATGTCTCTCCGTTTTCTATCTTTCTCCCCGTTTTTTTGCTCCGTCTTTCAGTCCATTTTGTCACAGGCCCATCCTTAAGTCAACCCTTCCATGGGAGTGACCCACAGAAATCTTAATGTGAGTTTTTCTGGTGCCTCAAAGCATCCTGATAGGGTTAGTGGGTCTTGGAGGAGCCCTACACCCTGGGGTTTGGCCAAGTTGACTTGTGCTACGTCCCATCTTCCCCTTGGTTTTGATAGAGCTGTAGAGGCAATAGTGACCTAAATACCTCCAGTATGGTCCTAGAGGTGTAAAAGTTGCTTCATATCTAGGTCTTACATCCATCTCTAGAATCCTGCAAGCAAGTCAAGGAGTTGACCCCATATCAGGGCTCTGGTTGCTGCCCCACCAGTGTTAATCCAGTTTCTTTTACAGGTGAACAACAACGGTGTGATTTCCTTCGGGAGCCGGGTCAACCAATACACCCCCGACCCCTTCCCCCTGGCCGACGGGCGCTCCTTCGTGGCACCGTACTGGGGGGATGTGGACAACGTGCTGGGAGGAGACGTCTTCTACCGCGAGACCACGGACCCGACGCTGCTGGGGCTCATCACCAAGCAAATCAACCAGTACTTCCCCAACATCCCCTTCACCGCCACGTGGGCTTTCGTGGCCACTTGGGACCACGTGGCCTATTACGGCTCCGTCTCCAACAAGGTAAGGTGCACGGCTAAGGCCAAATGAGGTCCCACGTGCAAAAATTAATTTATTCTGCCTAGCTCCATGCAGAGAAACACGTGGACATGGGCAAAAGTGTTGTGGAAGGAGAATGAATGAGGCCCTCAGACTGGTCATCAGGATCAAAGACATCCTAAACCAAAGACAAGCCCAAACCATTGGCCTTTGCAACCCATTTATTGTTCTTATGACCTTTGTGCTGGCCTTCATGCTTCGTTTGTTGGCCCCATGAACCTTATATTGGCCTTAAAGCCCACTCATTAACCTTAAAATCCACTCATTGGCCTGAAAGTCCACTCACTGTCCTTTCCAACCTATCTGTTGGCCCATTCATGGGCCTTCAGACCCCCCCTTGTTGCCCCTATGACCCTTCCATTGTCTTTATGACCAACTTCTTGGCCTTCACAGCTCATGCACTGACATTATGGCCCACTCATTGGATCCCGTGACCCATTTATTTGCTTTTATTCGCCTTCACAACCCATTTGTTGGCCTTCATGAACCATCTGTTGGCATTACGACCCATCCATTGGCCTTTGCCACCCACCTGCCTTTGTGCCAGCTGAGGTGAACACGTGTCCCCCAGTGCCAGGGTCCCATCCTTACCTGCTCATCCCTCTTCTGATGGTGTCATTTGCCTTTTTCTTTCTCAGGGGAACACCTTCCAAGCCGCCCTGACCACCAACACCGAGACGTCCTTCATCATCCTCAACTATAAGGACATCCAGTGGACCACGGGGGCGGCGAGTGGTGGTGACGCCGAAACAGGCCTTGGAGGGACCCCGGCCCACGTATGCGGGGCTGAATCAGAGGCAGAGGGAAATGGGATGAAGGGAATCAAGGAAAAAGGGAGGAGGTTGGCCTGTAGCATGATTTAGGAACACCACCAGGTTCACCAGGTGGATAGCCCATAATATTCCTGAGGAGGACACCAGGTTCACCAGAGGTGGGAGGTTGACCTGCACCATTTTTGGTGGGCCAACAACACCAGGTTTGCCAAAAGTAGAGGGCAGCCCCATAACTTTTTTGGGAGGATAAAACCTGAGATGGGATGTCGGCCTGTAACATATATTGGGGTCAACAACACCAAGAGTAGAAGGTTGGGGTCAACAGCACCCACAGTAGAAGGTTGCCCCATACAATTAATTCCCTGCGGGGTGGTGTTTAAGCCCCAAATCCTCCTTTTTGTCCTATTTGTAGGCCGGCTTCAACAGCGGAGATGAAACCAACTACTACAACATCCCCGGCTCCCGCACCGACGCCGTCATAAACATCACCGAGACCTCCAACGTCCATGTCCCGGGGCGCTGGGTCTTCCAGGTGGATGACTTCAAGGTGACGGGTGTCCCCACGGAGATGCCCAAGGTCGCCGACAGCAACAACTGCTGGTTGTGAGAGTCTGGTGGGTTTTTTTTTTTTGAGGTGTGAATCTAGGAGGAAAAAAAGAAAAAAGGAGAATTGTAGAAGTAAGGATTTGGAAATCGGTGTTATCTTCCCCAATATCCCGGCTTGCATAAATCTTGGTTTCTTCCCGCAGATAAACCAATGCAACTGGGACAGAAGGACTGTCCCCAGTGCTCCTGTCCCCGTTTTCCCCCTGTCAAACGTGTGCAACAGCCTCTGCCAGAGCAATAAAATTGCAGACGAGACATCGTGGCTCCTGTGTCGCCTCCATTTCTCACGTGTCTGCGTGTATTTAGGGATTGGGGGAATTTATGTGTGTGAATTTATGCCGTGTGCATGGGTTTAGATTTTTTTTTTTTTAATATCATCTACATTAATTAATTAATTTATTTATTTATTTATTTTGGCCTCAGTGTGTGTGCATTTATGTGGTTTTATTTTTAGTCTGTAGATGCAAATTTATGGGCATTTTTGCCCTTTTTAAACAAATTTATGACTATTTTGTGAACAAATTTATGATTTTTTTTTAGCTCCTGTGTACACAATTTTATGTGTATTTTTTTTTCCACTTTGTGTGCAAAAATCACTGATCCACGAGCATGAATTTATGATTTCTTGTATTATATGCACACATTCCCCCCACCCTCCAGCCTCATCCCCCCTCCCATTCTGCACGAATTTAGGATTTTTGGCCTCTGGGAGCATCAAGGGACCATTTCTGATCTCCAGCGCTCCCTGCCTGCAAAAAAAGAAAATTCAAGTGGATTTGAAAAAAAAAAAAAAAAAAGAAGAGGAAAAATAAATAAATAAATAAAAGTCCCAAATTTGGCAGCTCTGAGCAGCAACAAGGGGTGCAAAAATAACACCCTCAAAACACACAGACAAATTTTCCAGATGCTCTGATTTCATTAGCCTTTTCTATATAATCCTCAATTTTTCCCCATTTCTTGGCTTTTTCATGCAGGGACACGAAGTCTGCCAAGAGCCCAAATGACTAATTTTGGGGAAAAATCCTAATTTTACGGGAAAAAAATCACCAGAATGACATTTATTTTTATTTTTATTTTTAAATTTTTTTCCCTAAAGAAGAGGTGGTTGTGGGAACGTGAACGTGCAACACGAAACTCAGCACACGCTAGGTGTGCACACAACATCGATGTGCACAACACAGATCTGTGAACACACGTGTTTGTGAACGCACATGCACACGCTAGGTGCGTGCCTAGCACGTGGATGTGCAAAACACGTTTGCACGCAACGTGCAACACAACGCATGCATGCAACGTGGCACACAAGCACGCAACACCCGAAGTGTGCACACAACACACCCAAACATGCAGAAAACAGACTCAAAAAACACCTGAGTCCCCAATTTGTCATCCTCCCCTGAGTGCTTTGCAAAAAAAAAAAAAACAAAACGAGCCCTTTTTGCAAAAAATCCCAGCTCCCTCCCTTTTCTTTTTTAATTTTGGCTTTTTTTTTTTGACCTGTTTTTGCACTGATGGATTTTTCTTTAAAATTTTTATTTTTTTTATTTTAGCCCCATCCCAACTCTGCAAAACCTCCCGCCTTCCAATTATGAGGTAATTTCACCAGAAAAAATACTGTTTTTTTTTTTTTTTTTTTAAACCAAGATCTTTTCAGTGAATCAGAATCAGCCTGGCTTTAATCAAAACCATGCATTCTTTCCTGTTTTCACCTCTTTTCTCGCCAAAAATGATGTCAAAGCACTGGGTGGGTCGGTCCCCCAGCGTCGTCTGCATTTGTCATATATTTCCCCCTTTTCTGCAAATAAAGTAATAAAGGGAGGAGCTGCCCTGGGATTACTCTCATCATTCACTGCAAGAAAGGATTTGAGGACAGAAAGGAACGTTTTGGGGCTGGATAAAAATCAGAGGCAGGTAAGGCTCTGCTGAAATGTAGTTAAATATATGAATGTATTATATATTTGCCGTAAAAAGCCCAAAGTGTGAAAATTTGGCTGGAAATTCCCCAAATATCCCTGCTCCGTGCTACCACCTTTAGGTTTGATCCTGGCTGCAACTGAATTCAATTGTTTCCAGGATGATTTGTGGGGAAAAAAAGGAAAGGAAGAAAGGGAGGAAAAAGGAAGAAATGGGAGAAAAGGAGGGGAAAAGGAGAAAATAGGGGGAAAGGGGAAAAAGGTGGAAAAATGAAAAAAGGGGGAAAAGGGAAAAAAGAAATAAAGGAAAGGGAAAAAAAGGGGGGAAAGGGAAAAGGGGGAAAATGGATGAAAAAGTCAGGGGAAAAGAGAAAAAGGGGAGAAAAAAAGCAAATATGCTCAGAGGAGGGCTTGAATTTTGTCAAAATCTGTGGGGAACCAGGTCCGTGTGAAGCAATAAATGGAGGTGAGGGGGGTCTTGGATGAGGGAGGCACATGTAAATGCCAAAAAAAAAAGCAGATTCTGGGGACAGGTTTAGGTGTAGATGTGATTAAAAAAAGGAGATTTTTGGGACAGGTGTGACTGCAACAAACTTGGAGACTTTGGGGATGTGAGCAAGTGAAAAGAAAAACTCCAATTTTGTTTTCTTTTGTTTGTTTGGGACATGTTTGAATGGATGTGCAATAAAACGTTGAATTTTGGGACAAGTACAAGTGCAATAAAGGCCAGACTTTTGGTCTGCGTAGAAACATGAGTGCAATAGCAAAATTCAGAGAATTTGCTCGTTTTCAACGATTTCTCACCTTCTGCAGCTGAAGTGCCATGGATGGCAGCCCGGGATGGAGAAAAGCCGATGTACCGCTGCGAGGCTGGACTGCCGTGTTATGGGGTGAGTTCAAGAGGATTTGGATGCAACATAACCTGTAAAATCCCCTCCAAAATCACCTCAAAATATGATTTTTCAATCCAAGGGGACACATCTTGCACCCTCATCCTGTGCCACAGTTGAGAAGAGACAAAATGACACCTTCAAAATATGTAGAAGGGAAACCAAGGGGCAAAGACCCCACCCAAGACATGTTTTGGGGTGGTTTGGTTTAAAATTGGGCAATTTTCCTTTTGATTGCAACCCAGCCCTGTCTAGGATTGTCTCCGTGTGTGGCCATCCACATTTCCACCCCTGTGGCCTTTCTGAGATGGAAATATATACTTTAAAAAGCCCAGATACTTTTCAAATTCCTCCATCCAACATGAAACCCATCCCCAAAAAAATCAGTTTTTGCCCCATGAATTAGTTGGTATTTCTACAAACAGATTTTCATCCAAATGAGTGTCCTCCAAACCCATATTCCTTTAAATCAACATTTGTTCCAACTGGTAGACCATCAAATTGGCACTTCTCCCACTTGATATCCCTTCAAATCGATAGCCCATCAAATCAAGTCCATCAAACTGTTGTCTTCAGATCAATATTTATTTTAATTGCTGGTCCCTCAATATTGATATTTCTCCAAAATTATATCCCTTCACATTGATAGTCCATCTAATCCCTTAAACACCAAGATTAAATCAGGTGCCACCACAAGGCCAACTTGACTCTTGGTCCCCAACTTGGGCTGCCGAATCCAAGCTTGAGGGTGATGAAGGCACCAATGGCAAAATTTCCTTTTCTAGGTCTTTTTTACCTGCTCAACATGGCAGCATCAGCTCCTCACCACCTGGGGAAAGAGTTTGTGGTGGCCTTCATGCAGAATGGTTTGCAGCAGACCCTCAACAGTGATTTCAAGCTGCTCATAAGGGGTTATTCACCCTTCACATCCGTAACTGTCTCCATGAAGAAGCCAGGCTTGAGGATGACGGTGCAGGTGACCACGGGGCAAACCGTCCTGGTGAAGATCCCGCCACAAGCTGAGATGGTGGGGAGCAAAATCTTTGACAACACCGTGGTGGTGAGGGCCAACAACGCCATCTCCTTGGTGGCCATCAACGAGAAACCCACCTCAGCGGACTCAACCGTGGTGTACCCCGTGCACAGCTGGGACACGGAGTACCAAATTGTGACACCCAACGTGGGCACGGACCGCTACGGAGAGTTTGTGGTGGCCGCCTGGGATGAGCCCACCACGGTTGACGTGCACCTCAAAGCCACGGTGAACTACCAAGGCCAGTCTTACCCCCGGGGCTCAGTGCTCCCCATCAAACTGGAGCCCTTCCAAGCAGCCCAGCTCCAAAGCCCAGCTGATATGTCCGGCACCCGTATCGTGGCGCAGAAACCCGTGGCCGTCTTCACCGGCCACACTTGCCTGGCCAGATTTACCCAGTGTGACCATTTGATGGAGCAGCTCCAACCCGTTTCCAGCTGGGGCACCACCTTCATCGTGCCACCGTTGCCTTTTGACACTCAATCCGACATCGTCTACGTCTCCACCTCCCAGATGACGCGTGTGGAGTCTCAACACGGGGCAAGCAAAACTTCTCGGGAGCTACGGCCCGGCCGGTCGACGCTCTACGGACTCCAAGCCCCAAATTCTTTGTACCTCTCTGCCAACAATGGCATCCAGGTCATTTTTTTTGCCGACGGGGGTAATAAAGATTCTATCACTTACGACCCATTTTTTATGACCATCCCCGACGTCTCCAGCTACTGCCACTCCTACAACATCTTTGCTCTGGAAGGGTACAATAATTACGCCATATTGATAGTCAAGACCTCGGAGACGGCTGGAATAATCTTCAACAAGACACCGCTGGGAAATGTCGCGTGGAAGCCTGTCCCAGGCACCGAATACTCTTGGGTCAGGCAGAGCTTGGGTGGTCAATTTGCTGTCCATACGGTGGAGCACAAGACATCCCCCTTCGGGTTGCTCAGCATGGGGATCCGGGATCAGAAATCCTATGGGCTGGTGGCTGTGTGCGATAGTGGTGAGTGTCCTTTTGCTATCTCCACCTCTCCTTGCTCCCTTTTCACTTCCCTCCTCCCCTGTATCAAAAGTGTGGTTGCAATACAAGGCCAAACCACATCTGAATTTATTGGGCGTCTCTAATGTTTCCTTTGAACCCCTGTAGCTAATAGATGCTGAGCTCATGTCGAGAAAAGTATTTAAAAATTGGCTCTCTGAGCTGAAATTCGTGTTTTCCCTCGTAGCACAAAGATGGGAAGCTCTGAAAAGTGGTAATTCAACCAACATGTCTTTGTATCATTTTGGGAGGGGATATTTCTTCTATGATTAAATATATCATCTATAAAAGGAGCCTTGAGCAATCACCACAGATGTTCAAGTCTACGTTTTGGGTGGTCAAACCTAGCCGGGATAAATCTCTGCTTTAATAGAATCTGATCTGGTTGAACATCTACGGTGACAGTGACATTTGAGTGGCTCCCGAGGCCACATATGTGTCAGTAAAAGTTGGTGCCATGATTAATTGTGTGCAATTTCCTCTAGATCCTTGCAGGGCCATGAAATGCCGCACGAAGGAGACGTGCAAAATAGAGAAGGGGGAGGCCGTGTGTGTGTACGACTACATGGGAACCTGCATGGGGTCGCAGTCCCTGCAATACCACACCTTCGACGGGATGACGGTGGACATCCAGGGGGGCTGCACCTACACCGTCGCCAAGTATTGTGGCAAGGATCCCACCCTGGTGCCTTTCGTTGTGGAGGAGAAGAGCGAAGGCAATTTCAAGGAGTGGCTGACCAACGTCCTCGTGTACGGCTACAACATCTCCATCCACAAGGGAGAAGGTGGCAAAATCCAGGTGGGTTTTTCTGGGCCGTGGCAGCGTTATTCTGGACGAAGCCTTTTGTGGAAAGCAGAAGTGTGGTGAAGAAGCTGAAAATCAACAAAAATGAGGAGAACCACCAAAAACATTTTTGCATTACAAATCAAGACAAGGGCAACTTTAAGGTGTAATCCATGCCTCCAAGTGTGGGCATCTACTCCGGGGTGAAGTCAGTTTTATCCAAGTGATCCACCAACCATGGGTATCTACCCCAGAAAGGCAGCCTAGGTGAGATATAAATCTAGTTTTCAAGGTTAGATGAGGTTTCTCCTACCCATAAAGTTTGGGAATACATAGCTGGTTTTAACATAAAGCAGATTTTAAGCTCAGAAATCAAAGGAGGTGGTTCTCCCATGACACACTTCAGTTTTTACCTTTTGCCACTAAAAGTTGTTGAGTATCTGGAGGGCAAGAGGCAAAATTTCGGGTTTAGGCCGCTAATTTCTTCGTCTGGAAAGAAAATTCTCTTTCATACATGATTTTGGGGGTGGTAAGCTCTTGGAAAATAAACCGTGCACTGAGATTTAGTCCTTCTTCTTCCCCTTCCCTCCAAGGTCAACGACCAACTCACCAGACTACCGGCCACCCTGAAGGATGGGAACATCCAAATCTCCCAAAACGAGGGCCGGATCATCCTGCAAACAGATTTTGGGCTGCAGGTGACCTATGATGAAGACCGGACCGTAATGGTGGCAGTACCCAGCAGCTATTTTGGGGCTACCTGTGGGCTCTGTGGGAACTTCAACGAGGATGGTGAGGATGAAATGAAACTCGCCGACGGCACTCAGGCTGCCAGCATGGAGGACTGGGCTGAGAGCTGGCGAGATCCCTCCTGCCAGGATGATTGTGGAGCTCAGGGGACACTTCAGGACACGGAGCGCTGTGGTGAGCTTGGATGGGGGGGTTCCAAAGCATTTCTGGGGAGAAAAAAGGGGGACCTATGCATGGTTTTGGTGCTGGGTGTCTGGGAATTGCTGTCCAAGCCACCGAGTTGATGCTTGTAGGCATTAACTTGGCCAACATTTCCAGCACTGGGGAAGGGTTGTGTTGGTCTTTTCATGCCAAACCACCCCAAAATCTGTCTTAGCTGACTTTTGATGTCCTTAATTTGCAGAATAATGTTGAGTTTTTTTCAAAAGCTGTCTTCATGGGGTATCTTGGGGACCCCAAATTGCTTGTAGGCCTCAACTGAAACAGTCTTCAGTGCAGAAGTCCAATGTCCCTCTGTCTCTGGAAACTGCTTATCTCATCCTTTTTTAAGACCTTCTCAAATATCATCCCCACAGCTCAGAGATGCCCAAAAAACAGCCACTTTGAGACCTGCGGGACAGCGTGTCCTGCCACCTGCGCCCACCCCAAAGCCCCCACGTCCTGCAGCAAACCATGCACGGCGAGCTGCCAGTGTGACGAGGGCTTCGTCCTCCACGACGACGCGTGCGTCCCAGCAGAGTCCTGTGGTTGCTCCTACAACGACCGCACCTACAAGGTCCAGGAAGAGTTTTGGGAGGATGGGAGCTGCCAGAGCCGGTGTCGATGCGAGGCAGGGGGCAAGGTGGCTTGCAAGAAGTCTGGGTGCAAGGCCCACGAGAAGTGCACCATGGTTGACGGCGTCCCCAGCTGCCAGGCGAACAAGTACTTCACCTGCATCGGGACGGGAGATCCTCACTACACCACCTTCGACGGGTTGAAATACGACTTCCAAGGGACATGCATCTACCAGTTTGCTGCCCTCTGCTCCCAGAACCCTTCACTGGTCCCCTTCACCGTCAAGGTGGAGAACAACAACAGGGGCAGCAAAGCCGTGTCCTTCACCAAAACCGTCACACTTGAGGTCTATGGCAACACCATCAGCATGAGCCAGGAGCATCCACGCAAGGTCAAGGTAGGTGGCCACCAAGGGCCTCTTGCAACCTGCATCCAAACTACTTATTAACTACATTGTCTCTCAAATCCTCTTTTTTTTTAATTCATTCACGCTTCGATGGAAGCATCAATTTCTGTCTGCCGTCTCCAGAGGGAGCCCTGAGCAGCTAGTTTGGATTTCCACACTATTTTTAAAACTTAAAGTGATTTCTTCTAAAAAAAAAATAGGAAAGTAAAAAGAAAAGCAAAACAAAACACAACCCACACAGCTTGGTTTTGATGTGCTGGAAATGGGCCGTTTTTGCTCTGGTGAGTTGAGCAAGGAACAAATATCCATGAATAATAAGACAAATACTTCCACATTCAAAAGAATCCACTTTGGTTGACGTCTTTGGCTCCCTTTTTTTCTGGTCCCATGCGGCCTTCTGAGTTAAAAATTCCTCTCTACCCTGGCACCTGCAAACTGACATAATCAGTTTGGGAAAGGTTCAATTCCCGCCTTGTTTTTTTGCTGAAGTGTTGCACAAAAGGGTGTGCTGTGACCATTCCTTTATTTTTTCTGAGTAATCATGCTTTCAGTGTAAGAGAGGGCCCTTTCCCTGCAAGTCCTCCCTCTTCAAAGGGTTTTGAAGAAACACCCACATCGTGAGCAATTTGTCTTTGCCCGGGAATCCTCCCCCTTGTAATGCTTTTTATGCAAATCTCGAGCGATTTGCACCTGTCTGATTGTACTTCCCACACAACGGGTTTGCCCCAAACATCCCATATTTGACACATTTGCATCTTCCAGGAAATCTTCCTCATGCAAAAGGTTTCGTGAACAAATAAACTAACAAAAGCCCCACAGATCCCAAGGTTGAAGAAACACCCAAATCCGGATCAATTTGCCTTTGCCTGAAAATCCTCCCTCTTGCAAAACATTGTGTGGAAGCACCCAAATCTTGAGCGATTTGCATTTAGCCACAAAACCCTCCCCGTGCGAAGGGTTTGCAAAAATCCCCCCACACTGCCTTTACCAGCAATCCTTCTTCTGCAAAGCGTTTTGCAAGAACACTCAGACCTCGGCTGATTTGCACTTGCCCAGAAATCCTCCCCATTTTTGCAGAAAAGCCCCAGAAATCTTCCCCATGCAAAAGGTTTTGCAAAAAACGCCCCAATCTTCAGCGCGTTGCAGGAACCCAACACCACCATGACCCTCTTTACCTCCTCCCCCAGCTCAACGGCGCCTTCGTGGAGCTCCCCTTCACCCAGAAGGACCAGTTTGAGCTCTACCACAGCGGCGTCCATGGTTTTGTCCGCACCAAATTTGGCTTGCGGGTGAGCTTCGATTGGTACAGCTATGCGCGCGTCATCCTCCCCGATGCCTACGCCGGCGCCGTCTGTGGCCTCTGCGGCAACGCCAACGGCAACCCTGACGATGACTTCATCGCCCGTGATGGAAAACGTGCCAAGGATGAAATCCAGTTGGCCGATAGCTGGAAGGTGGGAGATGTCCCTGGTTGCTCGGCCGGTTGCGTGGGGGATTGCCCGGTGTGCAACGAAGAGCAGAAACGACTCTACCGCGGTGACGGCTACTGCGGGGTGATCGCCAGGGCTGGGGGACCCTTCCGAAATTGTCACCGGGCCATCAACCCTGGTACTTTCCTGGAGGATTGTGCCTTTGATGCCTGTCAGTACAAAGGACGCAGGGACATCTTGTGCAAAGCCATCGCCGCCTACATGACGGAGTGCCAGAGCAACGGCGTCGGCGTGGAGCAGTGGAGGACACCGTCCTTCTGTGGTGAGTGGGGATGAAGGGACGTTTCTCCCTTTGTTCGGCCAGAAAATAAGAGTTCAAGCCCAACTGCATGCTCTTGGCTTTGCTTAGGGCCAAAGGGAAGACAAAATGCCTCTAAAATTGGGTTTGTTTGCCCCATTCTCAACATCTTCAAGCGCAACTGCTCTATCGTCTCCCTCCATGTCTCCAAGGCCAGATGATGAGTTAAGATACAATCACAGATGTGGGAAAAGTCCCTCAAACTCATTGCCAAAGCAAAACTCATCTTCCTTCATGCATTGCTGCAAAATAAATCCATACTGCCCTCCACGTTCTTCCATGCAAGGAAGGAAAGTGAAAAATAAATCCCTATTTCCCTCCAAATTCTTACACAGTGCATGGAAGAGAAATGCAAAATAAGTTTGTGTTGCTCCCTGGAGCTGTAATGATGCTCCACCACCAAAGACTTGCTCGGATTTGCTCCTCAGGCTTCAGTGCAATGAGAGAAATCCTCCCCTTGATGTTTTTTGGCTGCACATCCAAGCGAGGCTTTGAATTTTCTCCCTTTCTTTTTGCAGCTCCTGTATGCCCTCGCCATTCCCACTACGAGCTGTGCGGGAACGGCTGCCCGACCACGTGCCGGGGCCGAGCCAGCCCTGAGGGCTGCGCATCAGCTCCGTGCACCGAAGGCTGCTTCTGCGACGAAGGTTTCGTCCTCAGCGGCGCCGAGTGCGTGCCGGCGAGCGAGTGCGGCTGCGAGCACCGGGGCCGCTATTACAAGAAGGGCGATGATTTCTACGCCTCGTGCCAGGAGAGGTGCCTCTGCAAAGCCAACGGGGTGGTGGAGTGCAAGGAAGCCGCCTGCGGCGCCCACGAGGAGTGCCGAGTGGAGGACGGGGTGCTGGGGTGCCACCCCGCCGGCTACGGGCGGTTGGTGGTGTCGGGCGACCCGCACTACGTGACGTTCGACGGGAGAGCCTTTGACCTCCAGGGGTCCTGCAACTACGTCCTGGCACGGGTCTGCAAGGCGGAGCAGCGGCTGGCCAACTTCTCGGTGCTGCTGGAGCACGACGTCAGCGGACGGGGCAACGTGGCCCTGACGAAGAAAGTGGCCGTCTCCATCCACGGGTACACGGTCAGCATGGAGAGGGGTCGGAAGTGGGAGGTGACGGTAAGTTGGAAGGGCCATGTGCCTCGGTGCATGCAACAAAACACCTTGATGCATCCACACACGTTAAAAAAACCTCAGTGCATCCATGCGTGCATGCAAAAATCCCCTCGGTGCATCCATGCATGCAAAAAACCCTCCATGCATTCATTTATGCACAAAAAAATACCTCAGCACATGCAAGAATGGAAAAAAAAAGAAGAAAAAAACTTTAGTGCATGCATGAATGCACCCTCCTGCTCAGTGCATCGATAGATCCATGCAAAAACATCTTGGTGCATGCAAGAAAAAAAGAAAAAGTCTCTCCGTGCATGCACGCAAAAATCCCTTCATGCATGCAAAGTCTTGCTGCATGCAAAATCTCCCCACTGGAGTCAGGATGTCCCCAGCCGCTGGTGCGCACGTCTGCGCAAAACTTTGGTGCGTGCAAAATGCCCTGGTGTGCGTGTAAAGGCAAAATGACCAACCCCTCCCCCGTTAAAGGCATGCATGAAAAATCCAGTGCTGCACACGTGCCTGCAGAATCACGCCATTGGGAAGTCAGGATGCACTTTGCACGTGGGTGCAAAACCCTGTGGAAGCATGTGTGCACACAAAATCTGTTTCTTTTCGTGCACAAGGGCATGCAAAAGCCCCCAGTGCAAGCAAAATCTGTTGGTGTGTGTGTGCAGGAAGAAATTTGTAGGTGCATGCTTGCATGCATACAAAATCCTCCGGTGCACACGCGTGTGCAAAATCACCATGTGCTCCATCCCTATTTCAGGTGGACGGGGAGCACTTCACGCTGCCGCTGGTGACGGAGGACAAGAAGCTACGGATTGGCCAAGAAGGGAACAACATCGTCCTCCAGACCGCCGCCGGCCTCCGGCTCCTCTACAACGCGGCCACCTACCTCCTCATCACCATCCCCGACGCCTACCGGGGCCGTGTCTGCGGGTTGGGTGGCAATTTCAACGGAGACCCCGGTGACGACTTCCAGCTGCCCGGGGGGTCCTTGGCGAAGAGCACCGAGGAATTTGTCACCTCCTGGAAGATGCCAGCGGAAGATGGAGCGTGCACTGATGGTTGCAATGGCAACGCTTGCCCCGTATGCGACGCCTCCGCCACTGCTCCCTACAGCGCCGGTGACTCCTGCGGGCTCATCCGGGACCCAATGGGTCCTTTCGGGACGTGCCACCACCGGGTGAGCCCGGTGGAGTATTTCCACCACTGCCTCCATGACGTCTGTGCTGCTGAGGGTGCCCGGGATGCCCTGTGCCACAGCCTCCAAGCCTACGCCGCTGCTTGCCAAGCTGCCGGGGCTGAGATTGGAGGATGGAGAACGGTGACTTTTTGCCGTAAGTACCCCAAATTATCCCCACGGAAACACTTTAAGCCCTATTTTCTCCCCTGATCCACATTTCCCCACATCAAAACCCTCTAATTTTGTGATTGTGTCCCTGCTTTTGAAGCCAACCTTTGCCACCCGGATCAAGATGATGTAAGAGTGATCTGCATAAACCCATGCAATGCTGCTTTTTGCTTGAATCCCCCCCAAATCCATGAGATAGCCTAGAAATGCTTTCAAACCTCACCCAAACAGCTCATTTGAGGGCTTCAATTGCCCGTTTCCCACCCAAAATACCCTGAAAGAAATTCCTGCTCACTACCTCCAAAACTTTGATATTTATGTGAAAAGATTTTCAAAGAGGTGTCCCTCTAATTTGCCTCAGAGGTGATTAGTGGCATGCAGATGCTTTAACTTGGGTGATAAAAGCAGGATTTTATGGCTTTAGCACCTTTTGGAGCTGCCAGAGATACCCAAGTCCATCAACTGTGCATGGGTCTTCCAACCCACTTTGGTTCAAGTAAAAACAGTCACTTTTTGGGGGCAATAATGTCATTTTTTCCTTTTTTTCCAGCCCTCTCCTGCCCACCCCACAGCCACTACGAGCTCTGCACCCGTACCTGCGACTTCACCTGCGCCAGCCTCTCCGTGCCGGCCCCATGCAGCTGGACGTGCTTTGAGGGATGCCAGTGTGATGATGGGTACCTCTTCGACGGAGAAGCCTGCGTGTCCCTGGAGCAATGCGGTTGCGTGCACCAGGGACGGTATTTTAAGGTGAGGTTGGCCCTCGAGGACTGGAAATCAGGTTGAGGAAGGATTCTGGGGTGGATTGTCCCATCTACTTGAGGCAACTTTTTGGGGCATTTGATCATCGGTAGGGTAGATTGTCCCAGTGTGTCAATGCAGCAGGTTTTGGGGAGTCAATCGTCGATGAGATGGGTTGTCCAGTCTAGATGATGCAACTGGTGTGGGGGCTCAGTCTTTAATGAGATGAGTTGTCCCATCTAGATGATGCAAAGGATGTGAGGACTCAACCTTTGAGGAACTTGGTTGTCCCATCTAGTCAACACAACTTGTTTTGGGACTCAGTCTTCAGTGAGGTGGATGGCCACTTCATTTTCGGGACACATGTCCAAAATCATACAATTAATAGCATCCTAAAGTGCCTATTTTGCTCCGGGGGACTGGAGGGTGATTAATTTGTTGAGTTGCACAAATTTCACTAAATTGATCTCACGGTTTTTCTATCTCTTTGTGGGACATCTCCTTCCTTTGAAGCGGGGAGGCTTGAGGGGTAGTTTGGAGGTGGCCTCCATGTGGACTAACCCCTGAGCCTTTCCTTTCAAGGCGGGTGAGAGCGTCGTCTCCAACAACTGCTCCACGAAATGCAACTGCCACCCATCCCGGGGACTCATCTGCGAGACCACCCAGTGTCCCCCAGACGAGGTCTGTGCCACGCGGGAAGGGGTGCAGAGGTGCATCAAGCAGGAAGGCTGGTGCCGGATCTCCCCAGGGGCCTCCTTGACCACGTTCGACGGTGCTGGAGGGAGGCTCCCCTTCAGCGGCACCTACAAAATCGCCGCCCTCTGCGACGAGCGGTCGCCCAACTGGTTCAAGGTGGTGGTGGAGGTCAGCGAGTGCCGGGATGATGGCATCCCGGCCGCCGTGGCTGTCTTCGTCTTCTTCCGCGACGCTTTCATCACCGTGAATAGTAACATGGAGGTGTGGGTAAGCAGGGCATGGACGATCCTTGCAGTCAAACAAGATGGGAAATTAAACTAAGAGGCAGAATTTGGGTGGGATTTACCTGCTCTTCCTCTCAGTCCTATATTCAAGAGGATCACTAAAGTTAGGGTGCAAAATCTGAGATTTTTGGCCCATTTTAAATTATTACTTCAGGATGAGGTTGAAGGTCTCCTTTGGGGACAGATGTTGAGATATCTATGTTGAGCTGGGTAGACTTGCCTAAAGAAAGACATTTACTGACTGCAGTTTAGGGAAAAAATATTGCCCAAGAGTTTCCAGCATGACTAGGTGACTAAGTGTCTAAATGACTTCATCTCCTTGATGAAGTTTTAAAGGGATTATTGCTCTGGTGCAAAATGTGGTCCCATGGAGACTTCAACAACAAGATCGTTGACTTGTGCTGCATCACTTTACGGGGTCGTTGGGCATTCCTAACCCATTTCTGGCATTTTCCATCCCTGCAGGTGAACGGTCTCTTCACCCGCCTGCCGGCGGAGGTGTCTGAAGCCATTTCCTTGAGGAAGGTGGCAGGGAACGTCACCATCTCCCACACATCAGGGTTGGACGTGCTCTTCAGCCCCAGGGGGGAGGTGACGTTGACCGCAAGGGCCGCCTTGGTCAACCGTCTCTGTGCCCCCTGTGGCAACTTCAATGGGGATGCCGGTGATGATCTGAAGCTGCCCGACGGCCGCACCGTGAGGAACATCGCGGATGTCATTGACGCCTGGAAAGCCAAGGATTTTGCGGGATGGTGAGTAAACCCTAAAGATCTCCCCCAAAACGTGGGTTGGTATTTTTTAAGCCTGGGCAAGCAAGAGGGTAGGGAACAACCTCCGTGGGGCATCAAAGGGTTGGGCAAGGAGGCATCTGGAAAGGACTTCTCCATCTTCTTTGGTTTCATCCACAGCGACTGACACACAAACCCAAGGAAATTATGCTGGTAAGTGACTCTGCTCCTTTGCTGTCATGTCTCACGCTACAAACATCCCTTCGGCCCCATGGTTGGATGAGGCTTAGTGAGATCGACACTCCCTAACGTATTCCCTGAATAATTGGGGTTCTCTGGTGCCTCGGCATGGACCGGTGTTAGAGGCACGCGTACAAAGAGGAGCCACCCAATGTGTTAGCTTTGATGTAGGACATCCTGGATGAAATCCTTTTTTGGCCATAACCATGATGATCAGTAAATATTTATTTGTAAAAAGAAAAAACCGTGCAAAGGTCAAGCTGAAAAGTGATACTCCAGTGTCTCACGGGATGTTTTCTGCTTCACGACGCTCCTCAGCCCCAACATTTTCTCCCCATGAGAAACAAAGAGTAAAGAGACATATACAAGGCGATTTGGCTGAATAGCGGTTTCAGTGAATAAAGAACAAACTTGCCAAAAATAGGGTGATTTTGCTAAACACAGAGTGATTTTTGTCAGAGCGATCCTGCCAAATACAGAGTGATCTTCCTGAATACAGCGTGATTTTGTTGAATATAGGGCCATCTTGCCAAATACAGATCAATCTTTCTGAGTATTGTAATTTGACAAATGTACAGCAATTCAGTGGAAAATAGGGTAATCAATCTTGCTGACTATAAAGTGTTTTCACTAAATATAGAGCAATTTTTTCAAGTATAGTGCAGTCTTGTTCAATATAAAGCGAGCTTAGCAAACAGAGCAATCTTCTTGAACATACCATGATCTTGACAAATACTGATTGATTTTGCAAAATACAAAGGAAACTTGTTGAATACAGAGTGATTTTTCCAGTTAATGAGCGGTCTTGCCCACCACAGAGCCCTTTTGCTAACTACAAACATTTTGTCGACTTCAGGGCAATCCTGAAGTCATTGATGAAGGGTGATGAAGATGCCTCCAAGGGCTGTTCCATCTCCACCTCCCGCTTGCTTGCCCGCACGCCTTGCCCTTGTGTGCCCACCAGCTTGCCCTCACTCCACCGCTTTCCCCAGCCCTCCCACCACACTGCTTGTCCTGCACAGCACCTCTGCACCGACGCATGACACCCCAACATGCCCTCACGCAACATTTTAACCCCTGCTCTCCCTCCGCTGCGGGCTACGAGGATGCTCCTGCAGGACATCAGACAAGGTTGCATCGAAAGGGTGGGGGATGGTGAGGGAACTGCAATTTTTTGAGGCGACATCCGTGATGTGGAGGATGAAGGCAACAACACTTGAAGTTGGTAGCCAGGTTTGGAAGCTTTTTCCCCAATCCCCTGCATTGGGATGGGATTAGCCCCGTAAAAACATGGTTGCATTGAGCAAAACTCACCTTTTGGGAAGGGGAAGATGCAACTTTCCTCCCTCCTGGTGGGGAAGGTCTAGTGGTTCCTCTTCCAAGGGGGACCCTGATGGCTGCCCATGTTTCATCTCTTCCAGCCGCGCCTCCAACATCGTGCGGATGGAAGTGGAAGCCCCCGTCTACCCCGTGCAGTAGATGAAACCACGAGGGGACAGAGGCAAGAGGACAGTTTTCACGCACACCAGCTCATGCACTTCTTGTAAATAGTCCTGCAGAGGTTTTCATGCATATAGAGGCACCAAGCGACGTCTCGGGTTGAGTTTCTGCAAGTGCAGAGGGAAAACCAGCACTGAGCTATGACGGACGTCAACGGTAGGAGGTCACTCGGCCTCAAACACACACAAAAAGAAAGGGCAAAAGCTTGATCTGGCCTCAAACTGGTGAGAAAAATAAGTTTTTTTTTTAAAGACCTGATCTACTTCAGGTAGAGCCCAATGCCGAGATGACCCATCCACACCGGAACGGCCTGAAGGAAAGCACAATAAATACCCCGATCCACAATGAGCACAAAATGGAGGGTGGCAGACCCAAATCCCTGCCATTTCCCCCCAGAAATGCACTGTTCCTGTTGACTGTTTTCAGTATAATGCTGCCTGCTGTTGGGTTAAAAATAAACCTTTTTTTTTACAATTATTATTTTTTTTTTTTTTTGCATTGCTTGGGGTGGTTTTGGGTTTATTTGATGTTTATTTATTTATTTACTTTTGTTCTGCAGTTCCTGGGGTGAGGGGAAAAAAGGGGAACTGTCTTCTCCACTTCCACTGTTAGTGGGGAAACACCTCAAAGTTTTGCTCACGGTGAAACAACCCGACGTATTTCTCAAAGGGAAACAACCAGATTTATTTTCCACGTCGGAACAAACCAGCATAATTATCAAAGGGATATAACCCAACGTTATTCTCAAAGAAAAATAAACCAGCATAATTCTCAAAGAAAAATAGCCCATCGTAATTCTCAAAGAGAAGCAACCCGACGTATTTCTCAAAGGGAAATAACCCGACATACTTCTGAAAGGGAAACAACAGTGTTTATTTTCCATGTTGAAACAACGCGACATAATTCTCAAAGGGAAACAACCAGATTTATTTTCCATGTTGAAATAACCCATTGTAATTCTCAGAGGGAAACAACCCCACATAATTCTCAAAGGGAAATAACCCGGCGTAACTCTCAAAGGGAAACAACCAGATTTATTTTCCATTTTGAAAGAACACAGCGTGCTTCCCCCCATAAAATAACCTATCATGTTTCCTGCTGTGAAATCAATCCGACTCATTTCCCATCGTGAAACTACCTGACACGTTTCCACCTGAGAGCACAGCCAAATTATTGTGGAAACGACACAAACACAAGCTCAGCTCTTCTGTTTAGAGACATAACAGGCCGAGAAATTAAAGCAAAGAAGGAATAATAAATTAAAATGAAATGATAAATAAACGATAAATTAAAATTAAAGGACGGATAAGTGATAAATTAAAATTAAAGCAAATTAATAATATTAAAAAAAAAAAAGAGAGAGAGAGAGAATTTGCTGCTAAATAAGTGAATTATTGGGCTCGTTAAAGCATGCAGCTTGCTCAAATTGACAGCAGATATGTGCAGACATGAATCTTCTCCCTGGGAGGTTCTTTTTTATGTAATACTTGACTCGACTATCAGTATTTTGAAAAGATAAAAAAAAAGAGAAATAAATCATTTCCTATGAAATCCATGCAAGGTCACATCAAGTCCACCAAAATCTTTATTTTCATCAGCTCAGCAGGAAACTATTGCCATCAGCAGCTGCTTGACTTCTGGAGCTTTTCACTTCAAGCAAGAATCCCACAACAATAACAAGTTTTGTGCAATCCCTCATAACTGGAGAGAGGGGGAATTATCCTAAAGAGGTTAATGACAAAAAAAAAATCCCAAGCAATTAATTATAAAACCATCCCAAAACATGATAACAAACCCGGAACTATTTGTTACAAACCATAAACCCATTAAAAAATATATATATATATATATATCCCTAAATTAGCTCAAAGCATTTATAATGCATCCCAAACTAATTAAATCAAATCCCAAAGCAATCCTAACAATGTCTCAAAATTTATTACAAAATTTAACACAATCCCAGAGGAATTCTAGCTAACCAAAAGAGATTCTAAAAACATCCCCAGGCCGTCATAAATCACCCAATTTTGGCCATTCACAACCTGCCCTTGAAAAAATCTAGCAAGTGATGATCTTCCCCAGAACATCAAATTCACCAGATAACATGCAAAACCTGTGATAAATTGAAGGTGATTAATCACTGCCTGGTTTTGGATGTCCTCCCCAGGCCCAGGACTTAATCTACTACTTTTGAGCCCAAACATTTGCGTGGGGTTGGAGCTCGACAATTTCCCCGGAAAAATGTTTTCTCTCGTACCGCTGATAAACAGGAGGATGTCAATTCTAGCGAAAGGCATTCATTTGGGAATTAAAACCCAGCAGTGAAAAAGAAAAGCACTTCTTCCCCCCTCAGAAATAAACAGATAAATAAATGGAGGTGACCCCATGTGATCAACCCTTTCCAAGCCGGGTCATGCAATATCAAAACAGTGTGCAACCCCCAGAGAAAGGGGCACGAGGCAATCAGTGCAAAGTGCATTGTGGTTCAAAACAACGTGCAGTGACCCTACAAAAAATGCATTGCGACCCCACAGCAAGGCTGATTGCAAACCAGAGCAAGGCACGTTGAAATCCAAAGCAAGGGTCATTGCAACCCCCAGCAAGGGGCATTGCAACCCCCAATGCAAGGGGAATTGCAACCTAAAGCAAGGGACATTGCAACCCAAAACAAGGGGCACTGCAACGCAAAACAAGGGGCACTGCAACGCAAAACAATGTGCTTTGCAACCCCAAAGCCAGACACTGAAATCACAGGCCTGCCAGGCCAACCGTGCTGTGCACCCTCCCAACGCCGATTGTGCAAGGCCGTCACTGCTCTTTATTTAACCTCCAGGGAGCAGAAATATCAGGTGTGTGTCCCCCCCCCTCCTTCCCCCGGGGCCCCGTCTCAGCTATCCCATTGCAAAAGCAAAGACGCAAGCGGGAGGCGAAGGCGGCTTTGGCAGCGGGAGACCCAAATTTCCCAGAAACATGAGATTAGCTGGCAGGACGCCCAGCTGCTTTTGCAACCTGAGCCGTGTTTGTCCAAGCCCTCTGCTCTGTGCTCGCAAGCAAGGAGCAGCAGGGAACCCAGTGCACACGTTCTTTTTTCTTGTTGCTTCTTTGTGTTTTGTTTTGGTTTTTTTTTGCAACCCCCCTTCGCAAAAAAAATCCCAGCTCCGATCAGATTTTGGTTGCGATTTTCAGGCAAAGGGGAGGGAAACCTGCAAACACCTTTTTTTTTTTTTTTTCTTTTTTTCTTTCCCTTGTGCAACACCCGGATTATTGCTCTGCGAAACGAAACGGATCTTTAGCAAGGAGCAACATGCTTCCCCGGGGTTAATCCCCTTGTAACGGCTGTGTAAACCAGCAATTTCACAATCCCGCCTGCGAAAAGCAAATTTATTTATTTATTCCCCCCCCCCCCCCCCCCCCCCCCCAAAAAAAAAAAAAAAGGAATCCGGATCCAAGATGTTTCAGAACCTTTTGTTTAAAATTCATCTCTGGGAGATTGTGGAGGTGGGAGGAAAGGAGAGGTGGGGAGAGAAGGTAATGCAGAGAGGGGAGGAAAATAAAAGGGGGAGAAATAATCCCAGCCAGGGCAAATATGCAAAAAGAGCGGTAATTTAGCCTAAAGTAAATTGAAAAGGGGGCAGAAATAATTTGTGTCAGGTGCAAATGCAAAAATTGCAAAGATTTAACCTGATGCGGATGCAAAAAAGAGGGAGAAATAATTCAGGTCAGGTGCAAACACAAGCAGTGCAATGCTTCAGCCTGGTGTAAATGCAGAAAGAGCAAGAAAACCCGATGGAAATGCAAACAGGTGGAGATAATTTAGCCTGGGTGCAAATGCAAACAGTACCAAGTGATAAAAGGGCGAGAAATAGGGCAGCTCAGGTGCAAACGCACAGACTGTAATGATTGAACCCAGTGTAAATATGGGGAGAAATAATCTGGGTGTGAATGCAGAAAGGGCAACGGTTTAACCCGATGCAAATGTAAAAAGAAAAAGAAGTGGTGTGCCCAAGGTGCAAATGCAAAAAGTTCATTAATTTAACAAAGGGAAAAGTAATTGAGTCTTGATTTAAATGGGAACACTGCAGGGATTTAAGCTGGTGGAAATGCAGAAAGTGAGGAGAAATTATTTGGGCCAGGTGGAAATGCAAAAAGTGCAAGGATTTAACCTGGTGCAAATGCAAATCCAAAAAGAAGAAGAGGAAAAAATAGAAATAATTTAACTCAATTAAAAAAAAAAAAAAAAAAAAAAGTGGGTCTGTTATAAAAACACGAGGGGCTGCGGTATTTTGGGGAGAATTATTGGGGAATAGGGGTGGGGAGGGGAATCATTGCCTGGGGTTAAATATTAGGGATTAAAAAATAAAACTGTGGGCTTTTTTTCCTATAAAATGCCTTTTTTAAAGAAAATGAAGGAGGTTTGCCAACTCCTGAAACTGGAGGGGTTGGGCCCAGACCCTAAAAAAGACTCATGAATTTGGGGAATCCTCCCTATGAAGGTAACCAAGGGGGTCCCAAAGGTTTTGGGGGACCCCAAACCCTCCAGGAACCCACGAATCTGGGGACACCGCTCCATGCAAGAGGATCCAGGCGCCTGGGACCCCCTCCGACCCCCCTCTTATTTCCCAGCCATGGTGGGGACGCCCATGAGGGCGTTGCACTGGTCTTAACTGGTGAGGGCTGGGGGCGGGGACTCGGGTGCTGACGTCCCTCCGGGTGGCTCCGGGACACTCGGGCCCCCTGCTCCCACTCTCGTGTCGATGCTGCCATCTACTGACATGCTGATCAACACTAATGCATGCTCTTGCACTTGGCCGCGCCCCCCTTTTGCATTGCATTTTTCCACCCGCTTCTTGCATCACCTTCTTCGCACCCTCCTCTTGCATCGCTTTTTTTTTGTATTTGCTTTTGCTCCCCTTCCTTGCATCCTCCTTTTGCCTCATGTTTTTGCACCTGCTTTTGCACTGCCTATAATAATCCCATTTATGCCTTTCTTGCACTCCCTTTTTGCATCCCCTTTGGCATTGCATTTTTGCAGCCCTTTTTGCATCTCCGTTTGCACCCAGTTCTTGTATGCCTCCTTTTGCACCCCTTTTACACCCCTGCTCTTATTTCCTTTTTGCATCTCCTTTTCAATCCCTCCTCTTGCTTCCCTTTTGCATTTCCTTTTGCACTGCATTTTTGCACCAACCTCTGGCATCCCGTTTTAGCACCCACTTTTACACCGTTTGCACCTTTTTCCATGTGACCCCCCCAGTCTGCTTCTCCCCTCTGCCCCCCACAACTTTGCTTATGTCCTTACCTCGTGGAGCACCTTTTAATCATCCCATTTATACCTGGGGATCGGGGTCTGGTCTCCTTCACGTGCTTGGTGCGGGTCATCATCTATGGGTACAAGGTCACCTTCAGCCAGGACTTCCCAAGGAAGGCATTGGTGATGAAGGCCCTAACATGGGGCCTTCAGGGAGCTTTGGGTGGTGATGGGGTGCTGAGGGGTGTGGGGAGGTGGTGGGGGACTTGAAAGGTTGGGGTTGGCCTTAGTGTTGGGGTAGGCCTTGGT
>MU016281.1:0-16925 GCA_011076525.1 Nettapus auritus
AACCTTTCACGTAGACCCCAAATCCCTTCGTGCATCCAAACCCAACACCCTTTGTGCATGCACGCCCCAACTCCTCCATGCAACCCCAAACCCCTCCGTGCATGCACTCCCCAAAACCCCCTTGCAACCCCCCAGCGCAACCCCCCGCCGCCCCGAGCCCCGCGTACTGCAGAAGGCGGCCGTGCGCCACTCCTTGACGCGGACCCCCTGGCTCTGGCAGGCGATGACGTAGGCGCTGACGGCGCGGCAGACGGTTTCCTGGTGCCCCTTGTAGAGACAAGCGTCGAAGAGGCAGTCGTCGAAGTAGGGAGCCGGGTCGATGGCGCTGTGACAGGCGGCGAAGGGTCCTCGCTTCTTCACCAGGACCCCGCAGTGCTTGTCGCCGCGGTAGGCGCGCTTCTCCGCTTCGGTGCAGACTTCGCAATCCTCGGTGCAACCGGCAGAGCAGCCGGGGACGTCGGCCACCTTCCAGGAGTCGGCGAACTGGATTTCGTCGGTGGCCGAGGTGCCGTCGGGCAAAGCGAAGTCATCCTCGGGGTGACCGTCGGCGTTGCCGCAGAGGCCGCAGACGGACCGCGAGTAGGTGCTGGGGAGGATGACCCTGGCGTAGCTGTGCCAGTCGAAGGTGACGATGACGTCGAAGTCAGTCTTGATGAAGCCGTGGACGCCGCTGATGTAGGCGTGGAGCTGGTCGCCGTGGGTGAAGGGCAGATCCACCAGGACCCCGTTGACCTGGAAGGGGAGAGGAAGGGCAGGAGGACGCCATGCGATGGGCGTGCAACCCTCCCAGATGTCATGCAACGAGCTTGAAATCCAACTGGATGTCTCATGATGACCTTGCAATTCAATTGGATGCCGTGAAACCGTGGCCAGTTGTCTCCTGACACCCTTGTCACCCAAGTAGACTTCTCCCAGTGCCCTTGACACCCAACTAGATGTCTCCCAACGCCCTCGACACCCAACTGGACGTCTCCCAAAGACCTTGCAATTCACCCACATGCCATACAACGAGCTTTGAACCCAACTGGCTGCCATGCAACAGGTTTGTAAGACATCCAGTTGGATTTCTATGACCTCGCAACCCACCTGGACACCACGCAAGGAGCCTGCAAGCTGCCCAGGTGCCATGCAAGGAGCTTGCAACCCAACCAGCCGCCTTGCTACAACTTGGATGCCTTCCTCCCCCTACCTTGAGCTTCTGGGGGTCTGCTTGGCTGAGGCTGAGGCTCATGTTGTAGACCTTCAAGGTGACCTCCTTGGTGTAGGAGACCACACGGCTGCCCCGGTTGTTGTTCTCCACCGTGACCATGAAGGGGACAAGGGAGGGGTCTTCGGAGCAGAGGGCGGCGAACTGGTAGACGCAGGTGCCCATGAAGTCGTAGCGGCGCCCGTCGAAGGTGGTGTAATGGGGGTCGCCGGTGGCCACGCAGACGGAGCGACCCTTGGCCACGCACCGCCGCACGCCCTTCACCACGGCGCACTGCTCGCCCGCCTTGCAGCCGGCCTCCTTGCACACCACCATGCCCAAAACGGGGTCGCACCTGCACTGGGAATGGCAGGACTCGTCGTCCCAAAACTCCTCGCCGGCTTGGTAGTAGCGACCGTCGCGGGTGCAACCGCAGTCGGCCACCGCCACGCACTGGCCACCGCTGAGGACGTAGCCCTGGTTGCAAGCACAGGTCTCCACGCAGGGCTGGGTGCAAGAGGCGGGAGCGTCCCGGTTGGTGCAGGTGGCCGGGCAGGCGTTGCCACAAGCTTCGTAGTGGCTGTTTTCCGGGCAGGGCAATGCTGCAGGAGGAAGGGGGGCAATTAACTGAGGAGGGGGTAGAAATGCAGCGGGGTTGCAGGCATCGCAAAGTGTTGTGAGCGCCAAGCATTTTGCACGCAGCATCCCAAGGATGGGCACTGCAACTTGTGAATGCACCAGGCATCTTGCACACAACGTCCTGGAGATATCGCGTTATGCAAACGCACGGAGCACTTTGCCTGCGGTGCCCTGAGGACATTGCAAAATGCTCGCTGCGTTTGCACGGAGCAATACCCACTCGGGTTGCTTCGCTCACGTTGTCCTGGGGATTGATATCGCATCGTGCGAGCATGCTTTGCAAGCAACCCTCCCCGGATGGATGACTTTTGCAAATGCACCGATTATTTTGCTAAGAGCTAAATATTCCCCCTTGCAAGCTCGCCAAGCACTTCGCATGCGTCGTCCCATGCTGGATATTCCCCTTATTTTGCAAAACCGCATTGGCGGGGAGGAAGCCCCTTGCTCACAGCAGCCCGACGGCGTCCTCCAGTCGTGCACCACGGCCCCTTGCTTCTTGCAGGTGGATGCATAAGCCTCCAGCGCCTTGCAGAGGATGCTTTTCGCCCCGTCGCTCATGCACACGTCGTAGAGGCAGTTGCGGAAGAAATCCCTGGGCTTGACAACGTCGTGGCAAGCCTTGAAGGGCCCCTGGAAGCTTTTTTTGATCAGGCCGCAATACTGGTTGCCACTAAACAGCTCCATCTTCTCCTCCTCGCACACGGGGCAGTCGCCTTCGCAGAAATCCCAGCAAAACGGGTCGTCGTCGGGGGCTTTCCAGCCCTTGGCCCAATCCACGATGGAGGCGGCGAGGTCGCCTCTCTGCTGGGGGATGTCATCCTCCGGCTTGAGGTTGAAGTTGCCGCAGAGGCCGCAGGTGTGCTTGTAGTAGCTGCTGGGGAGCTCGATGTTGAGGTGCCAGTTCCAATCGTACGTCACCCGGAGGCCGAAATCGGTCTCCAGCACGGCGGTGAACCCGCTATGGAAGAGCTCCAGCCTGCCGTCCTCCAGGCTCACCGGGAGCAGGGTCAGCACCCCGTTCACCTAGGGATGGGGAGCGTTACCTGTGAGCGTGGTGCACGGATCTGGGTGCTCCTGGGGCAATTATTTTGCATCCACGTGCAATTACTTTTGTTGGGCTGCGCCTTACCCAGTTTACACACACCAGCTGCTATCGCAAACCTCCTGGAGGTGTCCCGCCTGCTTTGAGGTTTCTTGCACGCCTTTTGGCTTCCCCAGGGGGGGGGCAGAAAATCACCCCACATTGCCCCGTGTGAGGCAGTGCGTTCCCCTTGTACCCCAAACGTTTCAAAACTTCACGTTTTGGCTCGACAGATTCAGCCAGAAATGACGGTGGCCTTGATGGAGCACGTGGAGATGTTGGCCGTGATGGAAGAAGAGATGGGTGGGAAAGGAGGTGGGGATGAGATGGGTGTGAAAGGAGGTGGAGAAAGGCCAATCCTGCCCGTTTTAAGCCAACTCACCCTAATTTTGCCCACTTCCTTCTGACGGATGGAGATCTGTTGGCCATAGACCTCAATGTTGGCCAAGCTGATGTAGGAGACGGATTTCACCCCGCCTCGGATGTTGTTCTTGGCCTCCACCTTGAAGGGCACCAACTTGGTGTCGTTCCCACAGGATTCGGCCATGGTGTAGGTGCAGGTGCCTTGGAAGTCGAAATCGTGCTTGTCGAAGGTGTGGTAGTGGGGGTCACCCCAACCCCAGCAGGTGGCCACCAGGGACGGGACGCACTTGGCCTGGCCGTCCTCGAATTTGCACGTCTCCTTGGGCCGGCACTGAAGGGCTTTGCAGGGGTCTGGAAGGAGAAGAAATGCCCATGGGGGATGTTCTGGTGAGGAGCACATCCCATGTCATCACGCAGACCAAGCCTCTTCACTGGCTTTGAGGTCTACCAAGCATCTTCTGCTCCCCCTTGGGCTTTAAGAGGGGCTCGGCAGCTCTGAGGTGCAAATCAGATCACAGTAATCCATTTCTGACCCCAAATTTTCCCTTTTCAGCGGTCTCTCTCCCCATTTTGTGAGGAAAAGCATCAAGATTGGGTTCGTCCTTACCCAAGATCCCTCCTGCCCTTCAAGAAGGTGCCACCATGGTTAAAATTGGGCATGTGGGTGGACCCAAAGCAAAGAGGGGGCTTTGCTGAAGCCCTTTATTTCTCCAAAATCCTCCCACCACTGTCCTCCTGGCCATCTTAGCGTTGAGACGGGATCTGTGTCCTCCATCTCCCCTTGCTGTAGGGTTCCCACCTCAGCCTGCATCTTTATCCACACATCCCAGCCAGCCCCAGGATCTTCTCTGGCTCGGAGATCCCTTTCCCCCCCAAATCATAAAACCTCGTTTTTCCTTACTTTGGTTGATGCAACCCAAGACCCCGTCCCGAATTTCACAGGTTTCATCATCGCTGCACCCGTGGCTCTCGCAGGTCAAGCCCTTGCCGGGGTCGCACGTGCAACGCGACTGGCAGTTCTCCTTCACGACCGGCTCGTGGGGCTGCAGGGCGAGAGGTTGCGAACGTTGCGATGAGAAACGCAAATCATTAGGTGCAAATGGATCAAAATATGGAAATGGAACCCGGGGACCAGATCCTCAACCCCCCCTGCTATTAGAAAATTAGAAAAACTGCCTCCCTCTTGGGAAAAAAACAACTAAATTCTATTTATCCATTTATTTTGCTCCAAGAGACGTTGATTTGGGGTGATTAAGATACTTAGAAAAACGTGGGAAATTTAAGAACTCAATGTTTCTTCCACGTTCTCCTGCAGAGAGATAAATCAGGTCAGCTGAGACACGGAAGAGTGCTCTTTTTTTTTGGTCTTAATGTGCTCAAAAGGGGGAAAAAAAATGCATTGAGATCTACCGGAGCAAATACACAGCTCACAAGAGGCAAAATTGCTGAAGGATGTCTTGCTTTTGTTGCAAGGAAGAAGTTTAAATAAAAAAAAATCTGCCTTCTTTCACCTTCCCTAAAGGAAAAAATATATTATTTAGCACCTTCAGCTGTGGAATGCATCGCATTTATCCGCGGGCGTCCACGGCTGTGCTGGCACTTTTGCACCAAGTGATGAAAAGACGTGAAAATGCCTCAGTTTTCTTCATAACGAAGAGCAGAATCACTTGGCAGATGGGCGATTTTGTGTTTTTCTTTGTGCAAGGTGTTTTGTTTCGTGCGCGCATTGCCTTTGAAGGGCCTTGCTTGCACTCGGCTGCTACGTAGGCAGGAAGAATAAAACCCAAATAAAATTGATTAAGAAAACCCAACGTCCCTCAACCTCAAGATTTGGCTACCTTGTAATATATCCCGTCCACAAAACATCCACATTTGTCCTTGGGGACACACTCGTTCCCATCAAAGCTGTACCCTTCGTCGCAGCGGCAGCCTTCGGTGCATTTTTGGGGGCATTTGGAGGCATCCACGAGCCCCACGCAGCTGTTGCTGCAGAGGTTGGCACACAAGGAGTAGCTGCTCTTGGCCGGGCAACTCAAGGCTGGAAGGAAAAGGATGATTGTCCCAAAACCGAAGGTTGGGCAGCCCAGGATTGCACCCGTAGGAGAATGTGGAGCCCCAACTTTGGGGGAAATCCACCCCACTGGTGCTTGTGTTGGCTTTTTCCATTCACCCTCAAGCCAATAAAAATCCGTCTTATTGGCGTTGCAAAGCCTACTCCCACTTGTTCAAAGCACCGATCAAAACGCGCCCCATCACATTGTTTTTTTCCCAGTATTTTCATGGTACCATCATCATCCCAACCCAACACCACCGTCTGCATCACCCCACGCTCTGATGGTGCTTCAGCTCTCAGGACGCTGTCCCTGTGAATTCATTTTTCAATAAATTGAAAAATTTCAATAAATTCACACCCCACGGGGTGTGAATGCCGGACCGTGGAGGACGTTTCCCACCTCTGACCCCCACTTACGGCAGAAGGAAGGTTTCCTCCACGCCTCGATGGTGACGCCAGCGTCTTGGCAGGTGGATACGTAGCTCTGGATGCTCTGGCAGAGGACGTTGGTGTTGCCGTCGGTGAGGCAGAGGTCACGGATGCAGGCGTGGTAATACGGGGCTGGGTTGATGGTGTTGTAGCAGGAGGAAAAGGGGCCCTCAGGGACCACGAGGATGCCACAGTAGTTGGGTTTCTGGAAGACCTCCTCCTTCTTCTCCGTGCAGACTGGGCAGTCGTCTTTGGAGCAGTCATCACTGCAAGCCACCTCGGGTGTTTTCCAGGCAGAGCCAAAGGCTACGGCATCGGGGGCGTTGTGGCCATCGGGGAGGAGATGATCATCATCTCGTTGCCCGTTGTTGTTGCCACAGAGCCCACAGAGGTGGCCCTTGTAGCTCTGGGGGGCTGTGACCCTCACGTGGTGGAGGAGGTCGTAGTGTACAACGAGGCCGAAGTCGGTCTGAAGAAGGACGCCCGTCCCATGTTGGTACACCTGGACCCGTCCCTCGCTCAGGATGGCCGGGAGGTTGTAGAATATGGAGTCCACCTGGGGCAGAGGGAGAAATCCCATGGTGAGCCTCAGGGAGGAGGACACGGGGGTAGGAGCAAAAAAAAAAAAAAAACAAAGCACCTCCCAACCAATGTTTTTATGAATTTATGGCTCCCAGTTTGCAACTGTAAGGGGAAGTGGGGATGAAAATGGCTTTCTGTTGGACATAAAGGTAAGTTCTTCTCTCCATCAAGGAAAAAAAAAATGGATCTCTTGTGTTTGCACCCAAAAAGTGGTGAACCCCACAAATTTGGCCTTGCTTGGACCATTCAGTTCTTGCTTCATGCCAAAGCCAACACGAGCCTGTAGATTTTGACACCAGCTTGCAGCCAAGAAGAGGCTGAGCATGAAGCACAACTATACCAGGGTGTCCCCTCTGTCTTGATGCCAAAGTCAACCTTAGGCTGTAGACTTTGTCACCAGCATGTTTGTGCCCGTGTTGGGCCACCAACTACCTCCTTACCATGACTGTTCCCGTCTTGCCTCGTGCCAGGGTCAACGTGAGCCCGTAGACTTCAACGGACAGCACTTGGATGGTGGAGACCTTCCTTTTCTGCCGGGCGTCCTTCTTGATTTTCACAACGAAGGACTTCACGCTGTCATCACCGGCACAGGTCTCGGTGAGGATGTAGGAGCAGGTGCCAGGGATTTCGAAGGCCACCCCATCGAAGGACACATAGCTGCGGTCACCGGTGACCGTGCAGGTCCCAAGGGTGGCAGATTGGCATTGGGTGACGCCGTCGACAACTTTGCATTCGGTCTCATCGGTGTCAGGAACTTCCTCACAGAGCACAGAGCCGTTCTCCTGGCACTGGCATTTCTCCTTCTTGGTGGGGTGGAAAGTCTCCCCCAGCTTGTAGTAGAAGTCCTGGTAGAGGCACCCGCACTGGGCCATGGGGACGCACTCATCGCCACTGAGCACGAAGCCATCGTTGCACACACAGCCCTCCCTGAAGTGCTCGGAGCACTTCACCGAGGTGTAAAGGCTGCTGCAGATCTGGCTACAGCTCTGGGAGTAGAGCTCGTAGTGGCTGTTCCCAGGACACAAAATACCTGCCACAAGACAAGGGGGATCGTTAGGAGCAAGGAAATTACGGGCCAGATCCAAGAGGTTTCCTCTAACTGGAGAGAGTTGGGCCCAGAGATGAAGTTTGCCAGAAGTAGGCTTTTTTCACCCAATTTCTTCTTGGTTAAATCTCATCTCTTGCTTGCTGTGGACATGAAAGAAGAGATAAGGGAGGTCTCAACCCTTCTAGGGTGGTCTCAACCCTTCTAGGGTGGGTTTTAAACCCCTGAACCATCCATTTTTTCCCCATTATTCCCTCAAGCAACAAAATTGCTACCACGTTAGGTTCCTAATTGAGTTTCGACACTGGTCCCTCTCCCTTAATTCAGAGGTTTTTGGTGCATTTTATAAAGATTTGACCTCTAAGCAACCCAGGCAATTAGCCTCGACTCATTTTAGCCAAGAATTGGTTCTTATTAGGACCAAATCCTTTGCCCACCATAGCTGGATGAGGGTGTGCATTGGCTGTAGACAGTGACAATGGGTCCAAGCTAGACTTTGGGTGGGATAAAACACCAAGGGAAACCATTCCCACCTCTGGTTCATCCTCACATGGGGTTTGTCCCAGGACTGGGGCTCCCTTTGATGCTCATGACCCTTCATGAAGCAGAAACCCCCCTCCAATTGTCCCAGCTTACTGCAGAAATCGTCTGTCCTCCAACTCCCAATGGTGACACCAGTGGCTTGGCAGGTGGCGGCGTAGTGGCTGATCTGCTGGCACACCACAGCTTCCTGGTCTGGGAAGAGGCAAAAATCGTGCACGCAGCTTTGGACGTATTTGAAGGGGTCGACCTGAGCGTGGCAGGCTGCAAAGGGCCCGTCCACTTTCGAGATGAGCCCACAACCCTTCTCTGCAACCTCCTGCTGCCTCATGGCCTCTGTCAGGGTGGGGCATTGCTCCTTCGACAGCTCCATGCAACCCGGGACGTCAGTCACCTTCCAGCTCTGCCCGAGGTCGTCGGGGTTTATTGTCATTTGACCGTTCTTCATCATCATGTCGTCACTCATGTCCCCATTGTAGTTCCCGCAGAGGCCACAAAGGGCATCCGCGTAAGTGCCGGGCACCACCACGGTGACTTGGCTCTGCCAATCGTAGGTGACGGTGAGGCCGAAGTCGGTCTTCACCACCGCGTCCTGCCCACCTCTGTAGACCGTGATCTTCCTCTTGTGGTGGTATGGTAAGTTGGCCAATTGGTTGTTGACCTGGGGGCAAAAGCAAGAAAATAAATTAAAAAAAATCTATATCCGTCTGTAAAGACAAATTGTGTTTTCATGCCACCTCAGATGCCTGCAATTTGGTCTCCATCTAAAGCACTCAAGTCACTTAGAAGACTTTTCAGATCTAAAATTTATTTAGAAGAGCTTTCAAATTTAATCATCTGCCCCAAACAAAGATGCTCACCATCTTTGAGATGAACAGTGCCTTGGCTTATCACATATTGACCTCCTGGTTGAGGTGAAGACCTTGTATTTAGGCAATTAAATCTTGATTAATTCAGTGCAAGCAGATCTGGTAGCTCTGGATATCACTAGTATGGTTGGAGAATATTCAGCATTATCCAATACAGGGGGGGAAATGAGGCATGAAGGTGGAAGAGTAAAAATGGGAAAAGGAGGCTGGGGTGAGGAGCAGGAAGTGAATGTAGAAATGGGATAAAGAAATGTTTGCTAAACTCACAGTGATTTTGTTGGGGTCCTTCTGGCTGATCACAATGCTTTTCCCATAGACTTTGACCTTCACGAGAGCGATGGAGGACAGAAGTTGATCGTCCTGGTGGCCGTTCTGCACCAGCACCTGGAAATCCACCAGGTCTTGGCTCTTCTTGCACAACCCGGTGAACTGGTAGATGCACGTGCCCTGGAAGATGAACCTCCCGCCGTCAAAGTCCTTGTAGTGAGTGGTGCCATAGGCCGTGCAGTTCCCATAGACCACGGGGTAGCAACCCTGGATGCCCTGCTCCACCCGGCACTCTTCCAGGGCATGGCAGCTGGCCTTGTGGCATAAGACCGTCCGCGTGGCCGTGTCGCAGACGCAACGCTTCGTGCAGGTGTTGTCGCCCCAGAACTCCTCGCCGAGGCCGTGCAGGCGGCCCTCGAAGACGCAGCCACATTCGGGCTGGGGGATGCATTTCCCAGCGTCCAACACGAAGCCCTCCTGGCACTCGCAGGTCTCCACGCAGGTTGAGGCACCGCAGTCGGCCGGCAATGCAGCGTTGTTGCAGGTAGCGGGGCAGGCGCTGCCGCAAGACGTGTATTTGCTGTTCTCCGGGCAGGACAGAGCTGTTGAAGGGACAGGACATCATGTTCGCAATGGGTGGGTTGCTCCTTGGCGGTAAGGAAGCGAAGCAGAATGCTAAGAGTATCTACGTGAACTTCTGGTAGCCCCCCGTGGGCTTCCTGGAGCCCCCGTGAACTTTATGGGCTTTCTGCGTGGATTTTTGGGAGCCCACATGGACTTTTGGGAGCCCATGTGGACTTTATGGGCTTTCTGTGTGGTCTTCTGGGACCTCTATGGGGACTTAATAACTTTTTCTAGCCCTCTTTTCATGGAACTCACAGCTTTTTCAGGCAGTTTTGTGCAGCCTAATTCAAAGTGACCCACTTCAGAGTGTCAACCATCCCCACTGGTGCAATTTCCCTTTCATACCTGTTCACTGCCCATTCCCACCCCATCTCACCTTAATTCCACCCACCTTCATTAGCACCACGGCACCTTGCTCCCCCAAAGGGAGGGTTTTCTGCCGACCAAAGATCTACTCACGACAATGCGCTGGCGTCCTCCAGTCATCAACAACGATTCCCTCTTCCCGGCAGTCATCTGCGTAGGCTTTCAGGGCTTGGCACAGCATGGTATGGAGCCCATCGTTGACACAGAGGTCATGGGCGCAGTTGTTCAGGTAGTTCTTGGGGTTGATGGTGGCGTGGCAGCGCTGGAAGGGCCCCGGGCTTTGGCTGAGCAACCCACACAACGCCTCCACCTTGTACTTCTCACCCCGTGGGCACTGCTTGCACTCGCCGACGCAGCTGTCGAAGCAGTTGATGCTGTTATCGTGCACCTTCCAGCCCCGGCCCAGTTCCTCGGTGTTCTGCGCTGCATCCCCGTTGGGCAGCAGAGCATCATCCTGGGGGTTGCCATTGCTGTTGCCACACATCCCGCACACTTTGTTGGCCAGCGCGCTGGGGATCTTCACCACCAAGTGGTCATCCCAGTCGTACAGGACCTTCAGCAGGAAGTCGGTTTTAATCAGGACGGACCTGCCCTTCTGCTGCAGCTGGAGCTTCCCTTGGGCGAGGGAGATGGGGAGGCGGGAGTAGCGGTTGTTCACCTGGAAGGGAAATAAATCAGATGCAAAATGAGATATGTTGAATTTCGAGGCGTTTTCTTGCAAGTTGTGAGCCTCAAATTCAAGAAAAAATATGAAAAAAAACAGCATTTCCCCTCCACCATCCCCAATTTTCCCCTCTCCTTGTGCAGAAATCTGACAATCAGCCAAGAACAAATAAAAGAGGCGGGATCAAGGCAACACCATTGTCCTTCAAAAGATGTGAAAATGGCATTGGTTCCACCCACACTAGGGCCAAGGTGGCAAAGGGAATTTTCCTGCCATGCAAAAAATGCCCACATGGTAGCATCACCTACTCACACACGGGAAATATGTTATTCTAGTGAAAAGCCACAATATTTCTTCGGATTTCTTAATTTTTTTTCCATGCGTACCCTCACAAACCCGTCCTCGGACCTGACCACAGTAATGGTAATGTTGTAGACGTGGACCATCACGACACCGACGTAGGAGACTTTGGGGTTACCCCTGTGCTCGTTTTTGGCCTCGACGCTGAAGGCGGGCAGGTCCGGGTCCTCATTGCAGCTCTTGGTCATGGTGTAGGTGCACGTGCCCATGAAATCAAAGGTCTTCCCGTCAAAGGTAAGGTAGTGGGGATCGCCGGTGGCCCAGCAGGTTGAGAACGTTTCCTGGATGCACGTGGGCGCTCCTTCCACCATCGTGCACCTCTCCTGCTCCTTGCAGACGATGTCGGCACAGGAAAGTGTGGAATAAGTTGCTGAGAAAGAAAATAAATGGTAAGGAAAAGCAGAAGCATCCATGAGAAAAGCCAGTGGTCTGCAAGGTGGGAGCAAAGCATGGAAGGGTCAGTAGGTTGGAGGCCAGTAATTAGTGGAATACCCCGAGGGTTAATACCAGGCCCAGTCTTGTTTAATATCTTCATATTAAGAAGATATTAATCATATTAATGAAGATATTAATGAAGATATTGATCATATTAATGAAGATATTGATCATATTAATGAAGATATTGATCATTACACCTGGATGATGGGACAGAGCATCCCCCAGGCACAGGAACACAACGGGTTCCAGGTGAACATCAGGAAGAACATCATTGTGCAGGTGATGGAGCACTGGCTCCAACCCAGTAAGGTGGTGGAGCCTCCTCCTTGGAGGATCTTCAACAGCCACCTGGATGTGATCCTGGGTGACCTGCTTGAGCACAGGTTGGACCAGCTGGCTTCCAAAGATCAACCTCAACCACTCTGTGGTTCCACAGAGCAGGAAGCCACCATCTCACAGCCACATAACCACGCGTTGAGACCTACTTACACGTGGCACAAAGGCCGGTGAAGCCAAAGCCTCTGTAACTGTAGAAGCCAAAGACCAGTACCCCAAAGGTTGCAGGGTGGTACTCGGCGCTCTGGATCTCAGATGTCTTGCTGATGCTGACCATGGTCCAGGAGAAGTCCGAGCCGGGAATTTCTTGCCACGAGCTCTTGAATGTCTTCTGGTTGACGGTGATGGCGTGTGTGTCCGTCTTCCTGGCGACGATGAGCGCGTAGTTATTGTACTCGTTCAGGCTGTTGACCCAGTAGGACGTGCAATAGCTGACGATGGGTGGGATGTTGAGTAGGAAAGGGTCTTGCCTCAGTGAGCCTTTTTTGGCACCGGTGAAGAAGAAAACCACCTGAATTGCGGCCGAAGCGCTCACGTAGAACGGTGAATTTAGACTCGTCTCAAATTTGTAGACCTTGCCGGCCAAGATGTCCTTTGTGGAAGATGAATCACCCAAGTGGTAGGAAATGGAGGTTTTCTCGGCTGCCACCACATAGACATAATCGTTGACCTTCTGCAGCGGGTTGGGGGGGACGATGTAGGTGTACCCCCACGCGGTGACTGGCAGAAGCTGCTCCACCACGTAGTCACAGTCCGTGCGCATCTTCACGCAGGTGTGTCCACTGAGGACAGCCACGACGTTGTCCGACGTGATCTTGGTGCCCGACAAATCATCGGTGCTTTGCAGCTGCAAGCTCTGGTACGGGTCCAAGGTGACACGGAGAACGGAGCCTGAGGAGTAAGTAGTCCCTCTGAAATAAACACTGCCTTTGAAGGTGATGGAGACGAAGGTCGTGGTCTTCCCAGCCACCACCACGAATTCTTTCAAGCCTTCTTTTGAGCTGTCGTCTGGCGTCACAACGTAGTACTCGGTGCCCAGCTTGTCGATGGGCAAAACAGCGGTGGCACCGATGCTGAAGGGCTTGGAGCTGGTGAAGACCATGGAGATATCCTTGGTGGACTTGATCAAGATGCTTTTTTGTGAAACCCGGCTCCCGACGAGCTCCAGGGAATTGGGGATGTGGAAGGAGACCATCTGGTCTTTATTGAGGGTGATGGTGTCATCGTAGGTGTCATTGTTCATCGTCATCGTCACTTTGGTGGAGTCGAAGTATGAGGTGATGAGGAGCTTGATGTCGGGGCGGGTGGCTTCCTTGTTGTTCTGTGGGAAGGCGACCAAGAACTCCTTGCCGCGAAAAGTTGCAGTTGAAAGGCCTGGAAAAAAATGGGGGAAAAGGATGGGTTTGGCTGCAGAAATTATAATAGAGAATTCTGCAGAAAAAAATCCTGAATTAAATCTTTTTTTTTTGGTTGCAGAAACTTACAAAAGGAAGCTCTGAGGAAAAAAAAAAAAAAGAGAGAGAAAAAAAGAAAAAAAAGACAATGAAGAAAACAAAAAAAGAACCCAAACCAAACACCCAAAACCACAAAAAGAAGGTTTTTCCTCTGCAGAAATCGTAGTAGAAAGTTTTAAAAAAATACAAATGAAGGTTTTTCAGCCACAGAAATTGCAATAGAAATTTTTTTTGGAAAAAAAAAAAGTATTTATTCCCCCCAGTAGAATATTGTGGGAGAAAGTTCTGAAAAATTGAAAAATATGAAATAAATGTTTTTGTTGTTGTTGCAGAAATTGCAACTGAGATTTCTGAAAACTGGGGCAACTGAAATTTCTGAAAGTAGGAAAGTAGGAAATGAAGTTTTTTGTTGCTGCTGTTGCAGAAATATACAATTAAGAAGTTCAGAAAAACTAAAAAACCTGAAACTTTTGATGCAGGAATTGCAGCAGAAAGGTTTGAGGTTTATTTTTGTCTTTATTTTTCCTTTCTTTTTTCCTTTATTTTCCCTTTCTTAAGGCAGGCAGTGAATGGGTTTTGTGCATAAATTATAGCACAAGGTCCTGAGACCCAAAAGATGAAGAATAGCAGCATTTTGCTGAAAAAAACTGAAGTTAAAAGTTCAGGGAAAGGGGGATAAGAACTGCCTGAATACAGTGATAGCAGCAGAAAAAAAGTTAAGGGGGAAGCACCAGAAAAAAAAAATATATATATAAAAAAAATAAAAACTAAATTTTTCAGCAGAAATTTGCTATAGAAATTCCTATTAACACAGTTACCAATAGCTATTTCCCCCCCAAAATAGGTAAAAAGGACCTTTTTTTTTACAGTAAAAAGACCCTTTAGCTGAGAATAAAACAAATAATAAATGATTTTTGATGAAAATCAGGTTTAAGGGGCTTTTAGGTGAAAATTAATAAGTTTTTTTTTTCCCCTGACCTTTCCCCCCTCCAAATAAATGGGTTTTATGTATATATATTCTGGAAAGGAAAAGGAGGATTTTTTATTTTATTTATTTATTTATTTTTTAATAGAATAAAGAGGTAAATGGGGCATTTTTAAACCAAGAAAGAAATATCCCAGGGAACAAGTTTATTTATTTATTTTTATTTTTAAATGCAAATCAAAGAAGTAAAAAGGGCAGTTGGGTGGGAAAAAGGAATTTAGGGCATTTTTCTAAACAAAAAGAAAATTAAATAGTGAAAAAATGTATTTCTTTCTGAAAAGTGGGACAAGTGATAGGGGAATGCTCTGAAAAAAAAAAAAAAGCAGGTTATAAGGGTGTTGTGGTTAAAAAAAAGATTTTATAGGGCATTTTTCTCTTAAAAAAAAAATAAAATCAGGTATTAGATTCTTATTTTTTTTCCTTATGAAGGAAAAGAGATAATAAAGACCCATTTTTTTTTCTGAAAATAAACAAAACAAAAACACTAAATGAATATTAATAGGTGTTTTCCAAAAACTGAAACACAAAACAGGGAATGAAATTTATTTCTTAAAAAAAATATAAGAATAAGGGAAACAAGGGCTTTTTACCCTTGATCATGCTGTTTAGTGAAAAATAGGATGTTAAGGGTTTTTTTTTTTTTCTCTTAATAAACATATTATAAGGGCTCTTAGTAAAAAAAAATAAATTAAAAAAAATCACAGGTGATGACAGCTTATTTATTTATTTATTGTGGAAAAAAACAGGTGATAAGGGCTTTTTGGGAAAAAAAAAAAGATGAGAAAGGTGATAAGGACTTTTTTTTCCTAAAAAACAGGGAGTAAAGATTTTTTCTTGGAAAAAAGGAGCAGATAATAAGGGTAGTTTTGTTTTTTTAAAAAAATAAATAAATAGGTGATAAAGGATTTTTGCTGATGAAGACACAAAATAAAGAATTTTGCTGAGGAAAAAAACCACCAGCAGTGTGTTTTTTTCCCCTCCAAAAAAAGGGGGAATAAGGATTTCTTACTGCAGAAATGCACCAATTTCCCCCCAAACCAAGCCCCATCCCCATCCCATTTTTTTGGATGAATAAGGTCATATCATCACTCACCACACATCAGGGACAGCCAGGCTGGGAGCCACCACATCTTGCCCATCGCTGGATAAAAAAAATGCCAAAAAAAAAGTGAAAAAATGCAAAAAATTGAGCGTAGGGTTGAGCAGAAGCCTGGAGGGGACCTCAATGTCCCATCTTAGCTCAAAACTACCCCAAAGTGATGTTGGTTTTTAATTTTTTAGGGGGATGAACCCCATCCTCACCCCACTGCCACCACATCCAACCCAGCTCCTGAAGCCCCTCTTGATGCCACCTCCAAAACCTCGTCCTTCCCCCTTATTTCCATCAACTCCACCCACCTAGTAACGTTCCACCAAGCCTCCTATGAATGAATCCACCCCCAAATCACCAAAATTTGGGACAAAAAGGAGCCAAAGTGCAAGGGCAAGCCCCCTGCCCACCTCCAGATGCCCTCAGAGTTGCAGGTTCCTCTCCATCACCCAATGTCCATTGGGTTTGGCACCCAACTGATGGCACCAACAGGGACCGGGTGCTCTGGCTGGGCTTGGTTTGGGGAAAGAAATCCCCTTTTAATTAATTTGTGGTTGATTTAACCCAGCTGGGGTCCCTGCTGATGAGGTGGAGGTACCACCGACACATCATGTATCACCAACTCATCATTTTGCTCATGTGGGACGTACTAGGGGCTCCCAGGAGAACCGAGGATGAGTAGGATGAGGATGGAGATAGGGATGAGGATGAAGATGAAGATGGGGATGAAGTTGAGGATGGGGATGAGCATGAGGATGGGGATGGGGATGGGGATGAGGACGAGGGTGAAGATGAGGACAGGGATGAGGATGATGAAGAAAACAACGGGGATGGGGTTGAGGATGAAGATAACAATGGGGATGGAGACGAAGATGGGAATGAGGAGAAACGTAAATGTAAGAAAAAGAGCAGAAAGTCACTTAAAAATGGAGCCACTTACTGATAGGCTCAGCGCAGCTCTTTGCTCTCCCCGAAGCCCATGGAAACGTGAGGATGGAGGGGAAAAAAGTGCAGGGTTGGTCCCAAGTCCTCCCTTTTTATAATCAGATGGGACCAATCTGTGGTTTCCTGAGAACCTCCTTGCAGAACTCACCCGGGACTGGGGTGGGGGAAGGAATTGGCTCTGAAAAAAAAAAATAAGAAGAGATTTTGGCTGATTCAAGAGAATCCTGTGGAGTGTGCTAGGGCAGGAGCTGCCGAGTTCTCACGTGGCTCGAGGAGGTCAAGTTGCAAAACAGCCCTGGGTTTCCTGCAAACGAGAATATCTGGGGCACGTGGTGAGCCAGGATGTGAAGATACGCAGCTGGTTTCCCTCGCCCTGCGATGCTTTTCTTGCAAAAAAAAGTTTGCAGGGGAACCTTGCAATGGGTGCAGGATCCTCGGGGAACCTTGCAATGGGTGCAGGATCCACGGGGAGCCTTGCAATGGGTGCAGGGTCCATGGGGAACATTGCAATGGGTGCAGGATCCTCAGGGAACCTTGCAATGGTTGCAGAATCCACGGGGAGCCTTGCAATGGGTGCAGGATCCTCGGGGAGCCTTGCAATGGGTGCAG
>MU016281.1:21925-46001 GCA_011076525.1 Nettapus auritus
TATTTTATTTTATTTTATTTATTTATTTATTTATTTATTTTATTATTTTATTATAATTTTATTTTTTATTTTTTTTTAATTTTATTATTTTTTATTTTTATTATTATAAATTTTATTATAATTTTATGCATCCCAAACCTGATGGGCTTCACCCCAAAATGCAAGAGACTGGGAAGGGCTGGGGTGGAGGTAGAGAAGGTGGACGGGGGTTTGGTCCTGCAACACCCCAACCTCTGCCTTCCTGCAGCACCCCTGTTCTACCCCTATGGTTTGGACCAGAAAGACCACAAAAACCCCAAACTTGATGACGGTTCCTCGAAGAAGCTGTCCCTCTCCGTGCCCTTCACCTTCTATGGCAAAAAGTACCAAGACCTTTATGTACGTGAGCCAAAATTGTGTGTCCTCCTTGCATGTCTCTCCGTTTTCTATCTTTCTCCCCGTTTTTTTGCTCCGTCTTTCAGTCCATTTTGTCACGGGCCCATCCTTAAGTCAACCCTTCCATGGGAGTGACCCACAGAAATCTTAAGGTGAGTTTTTCTGGTGCCTCAAAGCATCCTGATAGGGTTAGTGGGTCTTGGAGGAGCCCTACACCCTGGGGTTTGGCCAAGTTGACTTGTGCTACGTCCCATCTTCCCCTTGGTTTTGATAGAGCTGTAGAGGCAATAGTGACCTAAATACCTCCAGTATGGTCCTAGAGGTGTAAAAGTTGCTTCATATCTAGGTCTTACATCCATCTCTAGAATCCTGCAAGCAAGTCAAGGAGTTGACCCCATATCAGGGCTCTGGTTGCTGCCCCACCAGTGTTAATCCAGTTTCTTTTACAGGTGAACAACAATGGTGTGATTTCCTTCGGGAGCCGGGTCAACCAATACACCCCCGACCCCTTCCCCCTGGCCGACGGGCGCTCCTTCGTGGCACCGTACTGGGGGGATGTGGACAACGTGCTGGGAGGAGACGTCTTCTACCGCGAGACCACGGACCCGACGCTGCTGGGGCTCATCACCAAGCAAATCAACCAGTATTTCCCCAACATCCCCTTCACCGCCACGTGGGCTTTCGTGGCCACTTGGGACCACGTGGCCTATTACGGCTCCGTCTCCAACAAGGTAAGGTGCACGGCTAAGGCCAAATGAGGTCCCACGTGCAAAAATTAATTTATTCTGCCTAGCTCCATGCAGAGAAACACGTGGACATGGGCAAAAGTGTTGTGGAAGGAGAATGAATTAGGCCCTCAGACTGGTCATCAGGATCAAAGACATCCTAAACCAAAGACAAGCCCAAACCATTGGCCTTTGCAACCCATTTATTGTTCTTATGACCTTTGTGCTGGCCTTCATGCTTCGTTTGTTGGCCCCATGAACCTTATATTGGCCTTAAAGCCCACTCATTAACCTTAAAATCCACTCATTGGCCTGAAAGTCCACTCACTGTCCTTTCCAACCTATCTGTTGGCCCATTCATGGGCCTTCAGACCCCCCCTTGTTGCCCCTATGACCCTTCCATTGTCTTTATGACCAACTTCTTGGCCTTCACAGCTCATGCACTGGCTTTATGACCCACTCATTGGATCCCGTGACCCATTTTTTTGCTTTTATTCGCCTTCACAACCCATTTGTTGGCCTTCATGAACCATCTGTTGGCATTACGACCCATCCATTGGCCTTTGCCACCCATTCGCCTTTGTGCCAGCTGAGGTGAACACGTGTCCCCCAGTGCCAAGGTCCCATCCTTACCTGCTCATCCCTCTTCTGATGGTGTCATTTGCCTTTTTCTTTCTCAGGGGAACACCTTCCAAGCCGCCCTGACCACCAACACCGAGACGTCCTTCATCATCCTCAACTATAAGGACATCCAGTGGACCACGGGGGCGGCGAGTGGTGGTGACGCCGAAACAGGCCTTGGAGGGACCCCGGCCCACGTATGAATCAGAGGCAGAGGGAAATGGGATGAAGGGAATCAAGGAAAAAGGGAGGAGGTTGGCCTGTAACATGATTTAGGAACACCACCAGGTTCACCAGGTGGATAGCCCATAATATTCCTGGGGAGGACACCAGGTTCACCAGAGGTGGGAGGTTGACCTGCACCATTTTTGGTGGGCCAACAACACCAGCTTTGCCAAAAGTAGAGGGCAGCCCCATAACTTTTTTGGGAGGATAAAACCTGAGATGGGATGTCGGCCCGTAACATATTTTGGGGTCAACAACACCAAGAGTAGAAGGTTGGGGTCAACAGCACCCACAATAGAAGGTTGCCCCATACAATTAATTCCCTGCGGGGTGGTGTTTAAGCCCCAAATCCTCCTTTTTGTCCTATTTGTAGGCCGGCTTCAACAGCGGAGATGAAACCAACTACTACAACATCCCCGGCTCCCGCACCGACGCCGTCATAAACATCACCGAGACCTCCAACGTCCATGTCCCGGGGCGCTGGGTCTTCCAGGTGGATGACTTCAAGGTGACGGGTGTCCCCACGGAGATGCCCAAGGTCGCCGACAGCAACAACTGCTGGTTGTGAGAGTCTGGTGGGTTTTTTTTTTTTGAGGTGTGAATCTAGGAGGAAAAAAAGAAAAAAGGAGAATTGTAGAAGTAAGGATTTGGAAATCGGTGTTATCTTCCCCAATATCCCGGCTTGCATAAATCTTGGTTTCTTCCCGCAGATAAACCAATGCAACTGGGACAGAAGGACTGTCCCCAGTGCTCCTGTCCCCGTTTTCCCCCTGTCAAACGTGTGCAACAGCCTCTGCCAGAGCAATAAAATTGCAGACGAGACATCGTGGCTCCTGTGTCGCCTCCATTTCTCACGTGTCTGCGTGCATTTAGGGATTGGGGGAATTTATGTGTGTGAATTTATGCCGTGTGCATGGGTTTAGATTTTTTTTTTTTTAATATCATCTACATTAATTAATTAATTTATTTATTTATTTATTTTGGCCTCAGTGTGTGTGCATTTATGTGGTTTTATTTTTAGTCTGTAGATGTAAATTTATGGGCATTTTTGCCCTTTTAAAATTTATGACTATTTTGTGAACAAATTTATGATTTTTTTTTTAGCTCCTGTGTACACAATTTTATGTGTATTTTTTTTTCCACTTTGTGTGCAAAAATCACTGATCCACGAGCATGAATTTATGATTTCTTGTATTATATGCACACATTCCCCCCACCCTCCAGCCTCATCCCCCCTCCCATTCTGCACGAATTTAGGATTTTTGGCCTCTGGGAGCATCAAGGGACCATTTCTGATCTCCAGCGCTCCCTGCCTGCAAAAAAAGAAAATTCAAGTGGATTTGAAAAAAAAAAAAAAAAAGAAGAGGAAAAATAAATAAATAAATAAAAGTCCCAAATTTGGCAGCTCTGAGCAGCAACAAGGGGTGCAAAAATAACACCCTCAAAACACACAGACAAATTTTCCAGATGCTCTGATTTCATTAGCCTTTTCTATATAATCCTCAATTTTTCCCCATTTCTTGGCTTTTTCATGCAGGGACACGAAGTCTGCCAAGAGCCCAAATGACTAATTTTGGGGAAAAATCCTAATTTTACGGGAAAAAAATCACCAGAATGACATTTATTTTTATTTTTAAATTTTTTTCCCTAAAGAAGAGGTGGTTGTGGGAACGTGAACGTGCAACACGAAACTCAGCGCACGCTAGGTGTGCACACAACATCGATGTGCACAACACACATTTGTGAACACACGTGTTTGTGAACGCACATGCACACGCTAGGTGCGTGCCTAGCACGTGGATGTGCAAAACACGTTTGCACGCAACGTGCAACACAACGCATGCATGCAACGTGGCACACAAGCACGCAACACCCGAAGTGTGCACACAACACACCCAAACATGCAGAAAACAGACTCAAAAAACACCTGAGTCCCCAATTTGTCATCCTCCCCTGAGTGCTTTGCAAAAAAAAAAAAAACAAAACGAGCCCTTTTTGCAAAAAATCCCAGCTCCCTCCCTTTTCTTTTTTAATTTTGGCTTTTTTTTTTGACCTGTTTTTGCACTGATGGATTTTTCTTTAAAATTTTTATTTTTTTTATTTTAGCCCCATCCCAACTCTGCAAAACCTCCCGCCTTCCAATTATGAGGTAATTTCACCAGAAAAAATACTGTTTTTTTTTTTTTTTTTTTAAACCAAGATCTTTTCAGTGAATCAGAATCAGCCTGGCTTTAATCAAAACCATGCATTCTTTCCTGTTTTCACCTCTTTTCTCGCCAAAAATGATGTCAAAGCACTGGGTGGGTCGGTCCCCCAGCGTCGTCTGCATTTGTCATATATTTCCCCCTTTTCTGCAAATAAAGTAATAAAGGGAGGAGCTGCCCTGGGATTACTCTCATCATTCACTGCAAGAAAGGATTTGAGGACAGAAAGGAACGTTTTGGGGCTGGATAAAAATCAGAGGCAGGTAAGGCTCTGCTGAAATGTAGTTAAATATATGAATGTATTATATATTTGCTGTAAAAAGCCCAAAGTGTGAAAATTTGGCTGGAAATTCCCCAAATATCCCTGCTCCGTGCTACCACCTTTAGGTTTGATCCTGGCTGCAACTGAATTCAATTGTTTCCAGGATGATTTGTGGGGAAAAAAAGGAAAGGAAGAAAGGGAGGAAAAAGGAAGAAATGGGAGAAAAGGAGGGGAAAAGGAGAAAATAGGGGGAAAGGGGAAAAAGGTGGAAAAATGAAAAAAGGGGGAAAAGGGAAAAAAGAAATAAAGGAAAGGGAAAAAAGGGGGGAAAGGGAAAAGGGGGAAAATGGATGAAAAAGTCAGGGGAAAAGAGAAAAAGGGGAGAAAAAAAGCAAATATGCTCAGAGGAGGGCTTGAATTTTGTCAAAATCTGTGGGGAACCAGGTCCGTGTGAAGCAATAAATGGAGGTGAGGGGGGTCTTGGATGAGGGAGGCACATGTAAATGCCAAAAAAAAAAGCAGATTCTGGGGACAGGTTTAGGTGTAGATGTGATTAAAAAAAAAGGAGATTTTTGGGGACAGGTGTGACTGCAACAAACTTGGAGACTTTGGGGATGTGAGCAAGTGAAAAGAAAAACTCCAATTTTGTTTTCCTTTGTTTGTTTGGGACATGTTTGAATGGACGTGCAATAAAACATTGAATTTTGGGACAAGTACAAGTGCAATAAAGGCCAGACTTTTGGTCTGCGTAGAAACATGAGTGCAATAGCAAAATTCAGAGAATTTGCTCGTTTTCAACGATTTCTCACCTTCTGCAGCTGAAGTGCCATGGATGGCAGCCCGGGATGGAGAAAAGCCGATGTACCGCTGCGAGGCTGGACTGCCGTGTTATGGGGTGAGTTCAAGAGGATTTGGATGCATCATAACCTGTAAAATCCCCTCCAAAATCACCTCAAAATATGATTTTTCAATCCAAGGGGACACATCTTGCACCCTCATCCTGTGCCACAGTTGAGAAGAGACAAAATGACACCTTCAAAATATGTAGAAGGGAAACCAAGGGGCAAAGACCCCACCCAAGACATGTTTTGGGGTGGTTTGGTTTAAAATTGGGCAATTTTCCTTTTGATTGCAACCCAGCCCTGTCTAGGATTGTCTCCGTGTGTGGCCATCCATATTTCCACCCCTGTGGCCTTTCTGAGAGGAAAATAAATACTTTAAGAAGCCCAGATACTCTTCAAATCCCTCCATCCAACATGAAACCCATCCCCAAAAAAATCAGTTTTTGCCCCATGAATTAGTTGGTATTTCTACAAACGGATTTTCATCCAAATGAGTGTCCTCCAAACCCATATCCCTTTAAATCAACATTTGTTCCAACTGGTAGACCATCAAATTGGCTCTTCTCCCACTTGATATCCCTTCAAATCGATAGCCCATCAAATCAAGTCCATCAAACTGTTGTCTTCAGATCAATATTTATTTTAATTGCTGGTCCCTCAATATTGATATTTCTCCAAAATTATATCCCTTCACATTGATAGTCCATCTAATCCCTTAAAAACCAAGATTAAATCAGGTGCCACCACAAGGCCAACTTGACTCTTGGTCCCCAACTTGGGCTGCCGAATCCAAGCTTGAGGGTGATGAAGGCACCAATGGCAAAATTTCCTTTTCTAGGTCTTTTTTACCTGCTCAACATGGCAGCATCAGCTCCTCACCACCTGGGGAAAGAGTTTGTGGTGGCCTTCATGCAGAATGGTTTGCAGCAGACCCTCAACAGTGATTTCAAGCTGCTCATAAGGGGTTATTCACCCTTCACATCCGTAACTGTCTCCATGAAGAAGCCAGGCTTGAGGATGACGGTGCAGGTGACCACGGGGCAAACCGTCCTGGTGAAGATCCCACCACAAGCTGAGATGGTGGGGAGCAAAATCTTTGACAACACCGTGGTGGTGAGGGCCAACAACGCCATCTCCTTGGTGGCCATCAACGAGAAACCCACCTCAGCGGACTCAACCGTGGTGTACCCCGTGCACAGCTGGGACACGGAGTACCAAATTGTGACACCCAACGTGGGCACGGACCGCTACGGAGAGTTTGTGGTGGCCGCCTGGGATGAGCCCACCACGGTTGACGTGCACCTCAAAGCCACGGTGAACTACCAAGGCCAGTCTTACCCCCGGGGCTCAGTGCTCCCCATCAAACTGGAGCCCTTCCAAGCAGCCCAGCTCCAAAGCCCAGCTGATATGTCCAGCACCCGTATCGTGGCGCAGAAACCCGTGGCCGTCTTCACCGGCCACACTTGCCTGGCCAGATTTACCCAGTGCGACCATCTGATGGAGCAGCTCCAACCCGTTTCCAGCTGGGGCACCACCTTCATCGTGCCACCGTTGCCTTTTGACACTCAATCCGACATCGTCTACGTCTCCACCTCCCAGATGACGCGTGTGGAGTCTCAACACGGGGCAAGCAAAACTTCTCGGGAGCTACGGCCCGGCCGGTCGACGCTCTACGGACTCCAAGCCCCAAATTCTTTGTACCTCTCTGCCAACAATGGCATCCAGGTCATTTTTTTTGCCGACGGGGGTAATAAAGATTCTATCACTTACGACCCATTTTTTATGACCATCCCCGACGTCTCCAGCTACTGCCACTCCTACAACATCTTCGCTCTGGAAGGGTACAATAATTACGCCATATTGATAGTCAAGACCTCGGAGACGGCTGGAATAATCTTCAACAAGACACCGCTGGGAAATGTCGCGTGGAAGCCTGTCCCAGGCACCGAATACTCTTGGGTCAGGCAGAGCTTGGGTGGTCAATTTGCTGTCCATACGGTGGAGCACAAGACATCCCCCTTCGGGTTGCTCAGCATGGGGATCCGGGATCAGAAATCCTATGGGCTGGTGGCTGTGTGTGATAGTGGTGAGTGTCCTTTTGCTATCTCCACCTCTCCTTGCTCCCTTTTCACTTCCCTCCTCCCCTGTATCAAAAGTGTGGTTGCAATACAAGGCCAAACCACATCTGAATTTATTGGGCGTCTCTAATGTTTCCTTTGAACCCCTGTAGCTAATAGATGCTGAGCTCATGTCGAGAAAAGTATTTAAAAATTGGCTCTCTGAGCTGAAATTCGTGTTTTCCCTCGTAGCACAAAGATGGGAAGCTCTGAAAAGTGGTAATTCAACCAACATGTCTTTGTATCATTTTGGGAGGGGATATTTCTTCTATGATTAAATATATCATCTATAAAAGGAGCCTTGAGCAATCACCACAGATGTTCAAGTCTACGTTTTGGGTGGTCAAACCTAGCCGGGATAAATCTCTGCTTTAATAGAATCTGATCTGGTTGAACATCTACGGTGACAGTGTCATTTGAGTGGCTCCCGAGGCCACATATGTATCAGTAAAAGTTGGTGCCATGATTAATTGTGTGCAATTTCCTCTAGATCCTTGCAGGGCCATGAAATGCCGCACGAAGGAGACGTGCAAAATAGAGAAGGGGGAGGCCGTGTGTGTGTACGACTACATGGGAACCTGCATGGGGTCGCAGTCCCTGCAATACCACACCTTCGACGGGATGACGGTGGACATCCAGGGGGGCTGCACCTACACCGTCGCCAAGTATTGTGGCAAGGATCCCACCCTGGTGCCTTTCGTTGTGGAGGAGAAGAGCGAAGGCAATTTCAAGGAGTGGCTGACCAACGTCCTCGTGTACGGCTACAACATCTCCATCCACAAGGGAGAAGGTGGCAAAATCCAGGTGGGTTTTTCTGGGCCGTGGCAGCGTTATTCTGGACGAAGCCTTTTGTGGAAAGCAGAAGTGTGGTGAAGAAGCTGAAAATCAACAAAAATGAGGAGAACCACCAAAAACATTTTTGCATTACAAATCAAGACAAGGGCAACTTTAAGGTGTAATCCATGCCTCCAAGTGTGGGCATCTACTCCAGGGTGAAGTCAGTTTTATCCAAGTGATCCACCAACCATGGGTATCTACCCCAGAAAGGCAGCCTAGGTGAGATATAAATCTAGTTTTCAAGGTTAGATGAGGTTTCTCCTACCCATAAAGTTTGGGAATACATAGCTGGTTTTAACATAAACCAGATTTTAAGCTCAGAAATCAAAGGACGTGGTTCTCCCATGACACACTTCAGTTTTTACCTTTTGCCACTAAAAGTTGTTGAGTATCTGGAGGGCAAGAGGCAAAATTTCGGGTTTAGGCCGCTAATTTCTTCGTCTGGAAAGAAAATTCTCTTTCATACATGATTTTGGGGGTGGTAAACTCTTGGAAAATAAACCGTGCACTGAGATTTAGTCCTTCTTCTTCCCCTTCCCTCCAAGGTCAACGACCAACTCACCAGACTACCGGCCACCCTGAAGGATGGGAACATCCAAATCTCCCAAAACGAGGGCCGGATCATCCTGCAAACAGATTTTGGGCTGCAGGTGACCTATGATGAAGACTGGACCGTAATGGTGGCAGTACCCAGCAGCTATTTTGGGGCTACCTGTGGGCTCTGTGGGAACTTCAACGAGGATGGTGAGGATGAAATGAAACTCGCCGACGGCACTCAGGCTGCCAGCATGGAGGACTGGGCTGAGAGCTGGCGAGATCCCTCCTGCCAGGATGATTGTGGAGCTCAGGGGACACTTCAGGACACGGAACGCTGTGGTGAGCTTGGATGGGGGGGTTCCAAAGCATTTTTGGGGAGAAAAAAGGGGGACCTATGCATGGTTTTGGTGCTGGGTGTCTGGGAATTGCTGTCCAAGCCACCGAGTTGATGCTTGTAGGCATTAACTTGGCCAACATTTCCAGCACTGGGGAAGGGTTGTGTTGGTCTTTTCATGCTAAACCACCCCAAAATCTGTCTTAGCTGACTTTTGATGTCCTTAATTTGCAGAATAATGTTGAGTTTTTTTCAAAAGCTGTCTTCATGGGGTATCTTGGGGACCCCAAATTGCTTGTAGGCCTCAACTGAGACAGTCTTCAGTGCAGAAGTCCAATGTCCCTCTGTCTCTGGAAACTGCTTATCTCATCCTTTTTTAAGACCTTCTCAAATATCATCCCCACAGCTCAGAGATGCCCAAAAAACAGCCACTTTGAGACCTGCGGGACAGCGTGTCCTGCCACCTGCGCCCACCCCAAAGCCCCCACGTCCTGCAGCAAACCATGCACGGCGAGCTGCCAGTGTGACGAGGGCTTCGTCCTCCACGACGACGCGTGCGTCCCAGCAGAGTCCTGTGGTTGCTCCTACAACGACCGCACCTACAAGGTCCAGGAAGAGTTTTGGGAGGATGGGAGCTGCCAGAGCCGGTGTCGATGCGAGGCAGGGGGCAAGGTGGCTTGCAAGAAGTCGGGGTGCAAGGCCCACGAGAAGTGCACCATGGTTGACGGCGTCCCCAGCTGCCAGGCGAACAAGTACTTCACCTGCATCGGGACGGGAGATCCTCACTACACCACCTTCGACGGGTTGAAATACGACTTCCAAGGGACATGCATCTACCAGTTTGCTGCCCTCTGCTCCCAGAACCCTTCACTGGTCCCCTTCACCGTCAAGGTGGAGAACAACAACAGGGGCAGCAAAGCCGTGTCCTTCACCAAAACCGTCACACTTGAGGTCTATGGCAACACCATCAGCATGAGCCAGGAGCATCCACGCAAGGTCAAGGTAGGTGGCCACCAAGGGCCTCTTGCAACCTGCATCCAAACTACTTATTAACTACATTGTCTCTCAAATCCTCTTTTTTTTAATTCATTCACGCTTCGATGGAAGCATCAATTTCTGTCTGCCGTCTCCAGAGGGAGCCCTGAGCAGCTAGTTTGGATTTCCACACTTTATTTTTAAAACTTAAAGTGATTTCTTCTAAAAAAAAATAGGAAAGTAAAAAGAAAAAACAAAACAAAACACAACCCACACAGCTTGGTTTTGATGTGCTGGAAATGGGCCGTTTTTGCTCTGGTGAGTTGAGCAAGGAACAAATATCCATGAATAATAAGACAAATACTTCCACATTCAAAAGAATCCACTTTGGTTGACGTCTTTGGCTCCCTTTTTTTCTGGTCCCATGCGGCCTTCTGAGTTAAAAATTCCTCTCTACCCTGGCACCTGCAAACTGACATAATCAGTTTGGGAAAGGTTCAATTCCCGTCTTGTTTTTTTGCTGAAGTGTTGCACAAAAGGGTGTGCTGTGACCATTCCTTTATTTTTTCTGAGTAACCATGCTTTCAGTGTAAGAGAGGGCCCTTTCCCTGCAAGTCCTCCCTCTTCAAAGGGTTTTGAAGAAACACCCACATCGTGAGCAATTTGTCTTTGCCCGGGAATCCTCCCCCTTGTAATGCTTTTTATGCAAATCTCGAGCGATTTGCACCTGTCTGATTGTACTTCCCACACAACGGGTTTGCCCCAAACATCCCATATTTGACACATTTGCATCTTCCAGGAAATCTTCCTCATGCAAAAGGTTTCGTGAACAAATAAACTAACAAAAGCCCCACAGATCCCAAGGTTGAAGAAACACCCAAATCCGGATCAATTTGCCTTTGCCTGAAAATCCTCCCTCTTGCAAAACATTGTGTGGAAGCACCCAAATCTTGAGCGATTTGCATTTGGCCACAAAACCCTCCCCGTGCGAAAGGTTTGCAAAAATCCCCCCACACTGCCTTTGCCAGCAATCCTTCTTCTGCAAAGCGTTTTGCAAGAACACTCAGACCTCGGCTGATTTGCACTTGCCCAGAAATCCTCCCCATTTTTGCAGAAAAGCCCCAGAAATCTTCCCCATGCAAAAGGTTTTGCAAAAAACGCCCCAATCTTCAGCGCGTTGCAGGAACCCAACACCACCATGACCCTCTTTACCTCCTCCCCCAGCTCAACGGCGCCTTCGTGGAGCTCCCCTTCACCCAGAAGGACCAGTTTGAGCTCTACCACAGCGGCGTCCATGGTTTTGTCCGCACCAAATTTGGCTTGCGGGTGAGCTTCGATTGGTACAGCTACGCGCGCGTCATCCTCCCCGATGCCTACGCCGGCGCCGTCTGTGGCCTCTGCGGCAACGCCAACGGCAACCCTGACGATGACTTCATCGCCCGTGATGGAAAACGTGCTAAGGATGAAATCCAGTTGGCCGATAGCTGGAAGGTGGGAGATGTCCCTGGTTGCTCGGCCGGTTGCGTGGGGGATTGCCCGGTGTGCAACGAAGAGCAGAAACGACTCTACCGCGGTGACGGCTACTGCGGGGTGATCGCCAGGGCTGGGGGACCCTTCCGAAATTGTCACCGGGCCATCAACCCTGGTACTTTCCTGGAGGATTGTGCCTTTGATGCCTGTCAGTACAAAGGACGCAGGGACATCTTGTGCAAAGCCATCGCCGCCTACATGACGGAGTGCCAGAGCAACGGCGTCGGCGTGGAGCAGTGGAGGACACCGTCCTTCTGTGGTGAGTGGGGATGAAGGGACATTTCTCCCTTTATTTGGCCAGAAAATAAGAGTTCAAGCCCAACTGCATGCTCTTGGCTTTGCTTAGGGCCAAAGGGAAGACAAAATGCCTCTAAAATTGGGTTTGTTTGCCCCATTCTCAACATCTTCAAGCGCAACTGCTCTATCGTCTCCCTCCATGTCTCCAAGGCCAAATGATGAGTTAAGATACAATCACAGATGTGGGAAAAGTCCCTCAAACTCATTGCCAAAGCAAAACTCATCTTCCTTCATGCATTGCTGCAAAATAAATCCGTACTGCCCTCCACGTTCTTCCATGCAAGGAAGGAAAGTGAAAAATAAATCCCTATTTCCCTCCAAATTCTTACACAGTGCATGGAAGAGAAATGCAAAATAAGTTTGTGTTGCTCCCTGGAGCTGTAATGATGCTCCACCACCAAAGACTTGCTCGGATTTGCTCCTCAGGCTTCAGTGCAATGAGAGAAATCCTCCCCTTGATGTTTTTTGGCTGCACATCCAAGCGAGGCTTTGAATTTTCTCCCTTTCTTTTTGCAGCTCCTGTATGCCCTCGCCATTCCCACTACGAGCTGTGCGGGAACGGCTGCCCGACCACGTGCCGGGGCCGAGCCAGCCCTGAGGGCTGCGCATCAGCTCCGTGCACCGAAGGCTGCTTCTGCGACGAAGGTTTCGTCCTCAGCGGCGCCGAGTGCGTGCCGGCGAGCGAGTGCGGCTGCGAGCACCGGGGCCGCTATTACAAGAAGGGCGATGATTTCTACGCCTCGTGCCAGGAGAGGTGCCTCTGCAAAGCCAACGGGGTGGTGGAGTGCAAGGAAGCCGCCTGTGGCGCCCACGAGGAGTGCCGAGTGGAGGACGGGGTGCTGGGGTGCCACCCCGCCGGCTACGGGCGGTTGGTGGTGTCGGGCGACCCGCACTACGTGACGTTCGACGGGAGAGCCTTTGACCTCCAGGGGTCCTGCAACTACGTCCTGGCACGGGTCTGCAAGGCGGAGCAGCGGCTGGCCAACTTCTCGGTGCTGCTGGAGCACGACGTCAGCGGACGGGGCAACGTGGCCCTGACGAAGAAAGTGGCCGTCTCCATCCACGGGTACATGGTCAGCATGGAGAGGGGTCGGAAGTGGGAGGTGACGGTAAGTTGGAAGGGCCATGTGCCTCGGTGCATGCAACAAAACACCTTGATGCATCCACACACGTTATAAAAACCTCAGTGCATCCATGCGTGCATGCAAAAATCCCCTCGGTGCATCCATGCATGCAAAAAACCCTCCATGCATTCATTTATGCACAAAAAAATACCTCAGCACATGCAAGAATGGGGAAAAAAGAAGAAAAAAACTTTAGTGCATGCATGAAAGCACCCTCCTGCTCAGTGCATCGATAGATCCATGCAAAAACATCTTGGTGCATGCATGAAAAAAAGAAAAAGTCTCTCCGTGCATGCACGCAAAAATCCCTTCATGCATGCAAAGTCTTGCTGCATGCAAAATCTCCCCACTGGAGTCAGGATGTCCCCAGCCGCTGGTGCGCACGTCTGTGCAAAACTTTGGTGCGTGCAAAATGCCCTGGTGTGCGTGTAAAGGCAAAATGATCAACCCCCCCCTGCTAAAGGCATGCATGAAAAATCCAGTGCTGCACACGTGCCTGCAGAATCACGCCATTGGGAAGTCAGAATGCACTTTGCACGTGGGTGCAAAACCCTGTGGAGCATGTGTGCACACAAAATCTGTTTCTTTTCGTGCACAAGGGCATGCAAAAGCCCCCAGTGCAAGCAAAATCTGTTGGTGTGTGTGTGCAGGAAGAAATTTGTAGGTGCATGCTTGCATGCATACAAAATCCTCCGGTGCACACGCGTGTGCAAAATCACCATGTGCTCCATCCCCATTTCAGGTGGACGGGGAGCACTTCACACTGCCGCTGGTGACGGAGGACAAGAAGCTACGGATTGGCCAAGAAGGGAACAACATCGTCCTCCAGACCGCCGCCGGCCTCCGGCTCCTCTACAACGCGGCCACCTACCTCCTCATCACCATCCCCGACGCCTACCGGGGCCGTGTCTGCGGGTTGGGTGGCAATTTCAACGGAGACCCCGGTGACGACTTCCAGCTGCCCGGGGGGTCCTTGGCGAAGAGCACCGAGGAATTTGTCACCTCCTGGAAGATGCCAGCGGAAGATGGAGCGTGCACTGATGGTTGCAATGGCAACGCTTGCCCCGTATGCGACGCCTCCGCCACTGCTCCCTACAGCGCCGGTGACTCCTGCGGGCTCATCCGGGACCCAATGGGTCCTTTCGGGACGTGCCACCACCGGGTGAGCCCGGTGGAGTATTTCCACCACTGCCTCCATGACGTCTGTGCTGCTGAGGGTGCCCGGGATGCCCTGTGCCACAGCCTCCAAGCCTACGCCGCTGCTTGCCAAGCTGCCGGGGCTGAGATTGGAGGATGGAGAACGGTGACTTTTTGCCGTAAGTACCCCAAATTATCCCCACGGAAACACTTTAAGCCCTATTTTCTCCCCTGATCCACATTTCCCCACATCAAAACCCTCTAATTTTGTGATTGTGTCCCTGCTTTTGAAGCCAACCTTTGCCACCCGGATCAAGATGATGTAAGAGTGATCTGCATAAACCCATGCAATGCTGCTTTTTGCTTGAATCCCCCCCAAATCCATGAGATAGCCTAGAAATGCTTTCAAACCTCACCCAAACAGCTCATTTGAGGGCTTCAATTGCCCGTTTCCCACCCAAAATACCCTGAAAGAAATTCCTGCTCACTACCTCCAAAACTTTGATATTTATGTGAAAAGATTTTCAAAGAGGTGTCCCTCTAATTTGCCTCAGAGGTGATTAGTGGCATGCAGATGCTTTAACTTGGGTGATAAAAGCAGGATTTTATGGCTTTAGCACCTTTTGGAGCTGCCAGAGATACCCAAGTCCATCAACTGTGCATGGGTCTTCCAACCCACTTTGGTTCAAGTAAAAACAGTCACTCTTTTGGGGGCAATAATGTCATTTTTTCCTTTTTTTCCAGCCCTCTCCTGCCCACCCCACAGCCACTACGAGCTCTGCACCCGTACCTGCGACTTCACCTGCGCCAGCCTCTCCGTGCCGGCCCCATGCAGCTGGACGTGCTTTGAGGGATGCCAGTGTGATGATGGGTACCTCTTCGACGGAGAAGCCTGCGTGTCCCTGGAGCAATGCGGTTGCGTGCACCAGGGACGGTATTTTAAGGTGAGGTTGGCCCTCGAGGATTGGAAATCAGGTTGAGGAAGGATTCTGGGGTGGATTGTCCCATCTACTTGAGGCAACTTTTGGGGGCATTTGATCATCGGTAGGGTAGATTGTCCCAGTGTGTCAATGCAGCAGGTTTTGGGGAGTCAATCGTTGATGAGATGGGTTGTCCAGTCTAGATGATGCAAGTGTTGTGGGGGCTCAGTCTTTAATGAGATGAGTTGTCCCATCTAGATGATGCAAAGGATGCGAGGACTCAACCTTTGAGGAACTTGGTTGTCCCATCTAGTCAACACAACTTGTTTTGGGACTCAGTCTTCAGTGAGGTGGATGGCCACTTCATTTTCGGGACACATGTCCAAAATCATACAATTAATAGCATCCTAAAGTGCCTATTTTGCTCCGGGGGACTGGAGGGTGATTAATTTGTTGAGTTGCACAAATTTCACTAAATTGATCTCACGGTTTTTCTATCTCTTTGTGGGACATCTCCTTCCTTTGAAGCGGGGAGGTTTGAGGGGTAGTTTGGAGGTGGCCTCCATGTGGACTAACCCCTGAGCCTTTCCTTTCAAGGCGGGCGAGAGCGTCGTCTCCAACAACTGCTCCACGAAATGCAACTGCCACCCATCCCGGGGACTCATCTGCGAGACCACCCAGTGTCCCCCAGACGAGGTCTGTGCCACACGGGAAGGGGTGCAGAGGTGCATCAAGCAGGAAGGTTGGTGCCGGATCTCCCCAGGGGCCTCCTTGACCACGTTCGACGGTGCTGGAGGGAGGCTCCCCTTCAGCGGCACCTACAAAATCGCCGCCCTCTGCGACGAGCGGTCGCCCAACTGGTTCAAGGTGGTGGTGGAGGTCAGCGAGTGCCGGGATGATGGCATCCCGGCCGCCGTGGCTGTCTTCGTCTTCTTCCGCGACGCTTTCATCACCGTGAATAGTAACATGGAGGTGTGGGTAAGCAGGGCATGGACGATCCTTGCAGTCAAACAAGATGGGAAATTAAACTAAGAGGCAGAATTTGGGTGGGATTTACCTGCTCTTCCTCTCAGTCCTATATTCAAGAGGATCACTAAAGTTAGGGTGCAAAATCTGAGATTTTTGGCCCATTTTAAATTATTACTTCAGGATGAGGTTGAAGGTCTCCTTTGGGGACAGATGTTGAGATATCTATGTTGAGCTGGGTAGACTTGCCTAAAGAAAGACATTTACTGACTGCAGTTTAGGGAAAAAATATTGCCCAAGAGTTTCCAGCGTGACTAGGTGACTAAGTGTCTGAATGACTTCATCTCCTTGATGAAGTTTTAAAGGGATTATTGCTCTGGTGCAAAATGTGGTCCCATGGAGACTTCAACAACAAGATCGTTGACTTGTGCTGCATCACTTTACGGGGTCGTTGGGCATTCCTAACCCTTTCTGGCATTTTCCATCCCTGCAGGTGAACGGTCTCTTCACCCGCCTGCCGGCGGAGGTGTCTGAAGCCATTTCCTTGAGGATGGTGGCAGGGAACGTCACCATCTCCCACACATCAGGGTTGGACGTGCTCTTCAGCCCCAGGGGGGAGGTGACGTTGACCGCAAGGGCCGCCTTGGTCAACCGTCTCTGTGCCCCCTGTGGCAACTTCAATGGGGATGCCGGTGATGATCTGAAGCTGCCCGATGGCCGCACCGTGAGGAACATCGCGGATGTCATTGACGCCTGGAAAGCCAAGGATTTTGCGGGATGGTGAGTAAACCCTAAAGATCTCCCCCAAAACGTGGGTTGGTATTTTTTAAGCCTGGGCAAGCAAGAGGGTAGGGAACAACCTCCGTGGGGCATCAAAGGGTTGGGCAAGGAGGCATCTGGAAAGGACTTCTCCATCTTCTTTGGTTTCATCCACAGCGACTGACACACAAACCCAAGGAAATTATGCTGGTAAGTGACTCTGCTCCTTTGCTGTCATGTCTCACGCTACAAACATCCCTTCGGCCCCATGGTTGGATGAGGCTTAGTGAGATCGACACTCCCTAACGTATTCCCTGAATAATTGGGGTTCTCTGGTGCCTCGGCATGGACCGGTGTTAGAGGCACGCGTACAAAGAGGAGCCACCCAATGTGTTAGCTTTGATGTAGGACATCCTGGATGAAATCCTTTTTTGGCCATAACCATGATGATCAGTAAATATTTATTTGTAAAAAGAAAAAACCGTGCAAAGGTCAAGCTGAAAAGTGATACTCCAGTGTCTCACGGGATGTTTTCTGCTTCACGACGCTCCTCAGCCCCAACATTTTCTCCCCATGAGAAACAAAGAGTAAAGAGACAAATACAAGGCGATTTGGCTGAATAGCGGTTTCAGTGAATAAAGAACAAACTTGCCAAAAATAGGGTGATTTTGCTAAACACAGAGTGATTTTTGTCAGAGCGATCCTGCCAAATACAGAGTGATCTTCCTGAATACAGCGTGATTTTGTTGAATATAGGGCCATCTTGCCAAATACAGATCAATCTTTCTGAGTATTGTAATTTGACAAATGTACAGCAATTCAGTGGAAAATAGGGTAATCAATCTTGCTGACTATAAAGTGTTTTCACTAAATATAGAGCAATTTTTTCAAGTATAGTGCAGTCTTGTTCAATATAAAGCGAGCTTAGCAAACAGAGCAATCTTCTTGAACATACCATGATCTTGACAAATACTGATTGATTTTGCAAAATACAAAGGAAACTTGTTGAATACAGAGTGATTTTTCCAGTTAATGAGCGGTCTTGCCCACCACAGAGCCCTTTTGCTAACTACAAACATTTTGTCGACTTCAGGGCAATCCTGAAGTCATTGATGAAGGGTGATGAAGATGCCTCCAAGGGCTGTTCCATCTCCACCTCCCGCTTGCTTGCCCGCACGCCTTGCCCTCGTGTGCCCACCAGCTTGCCCTCACTCCACCGCTTTCCCCAGCCCTCCCACCACACTGCTTGTCCTGCACAGCACCTCTGCACCGACGCATGACACCCCAACATGCCCTCACGCAACATTTTAACCCCTGCTCTCCCTCCGCTGCGGGCTACGAGGATGCTCCTGCAGGACATCAGACAAGGTTGCATCGAAAGGGTGGGGGATGGTGAGGGAACTGCAATTTTTTGAGGCGACACCCGTGATGTGGAGGATGAAGGCAACAACACTTGAAGTTGGTAGCCAGGTTTGGAAGCTTTTTCCCCAATCCCCTGCATTGGGATGGGATTAGCCCCGTAAAAACATGGTTCCATTGAGCAAAACTCACCTTTTGGGAAGGGGAAGATGCAACTTTCCTCCCTCCTGGTGGGGAAGGTCTAGTGGTTCCTCTTCCAAGGGGGACCCTGATGGCTGCCCATGTTTCGTCTCTTCCAGCCGCGCCTCCAACATCGTGCGGATGGAAGTGGAAGCCCCCGTCTACCCCGTGCAGTAGATGAAACCACGAGGGGACAGAGGCAAGAGGACAGTTTTCACGCACACCAGCTCATGCACTTCTTGTAAATAGTCCTGCAGAGGTTTTCATGCATATAGAGGCACCAAGCGACGTCTCGGGTTGAGTTTCTGCAAGTGCAGAGGGAAAACCAGCACTGAGCTATGACGGACGTCAACGGTAGGAGGTCACTCGGCCTCAAACACACACAAAAAGAAAGGGCAAAAGCTTGATCTGGCCTCAAACTGGTGAGAAAAATAAGTTTTTTTTTTAAAGACCTGATCTACTTCAGGTAGAGCCCAATGCCGAGATGACCCATCCACACCGGAACGGCCTGAAGGAAAGCACAATAAATACCCCGATCCACAATGAGCACAAAATGGAGGGTGGCAGACCCAAATCCCTGCCATTTCCCCCCAGAAATGCACTGTTCCTGTCGACTGTTTTCAGTATAATGCTGCCTGCTGTTGGGTTAAAAATAAACCTTTTTTTTACAATTATTATTCTTTTATTTTTTTTGCATTGCTTGGGGTGGTTTTGGGTTTATTTGATGTTTATTTATTTATTTACTTTTGTTCTGCAGTTCCTGGGGTGAGGGGAAAAAAGGGGAACTGTCTTCTCCACTTCCACTGTTAGTGGGGAAACACCTCAAAGTTTTGCTCACGGTGAAACAACCCGACGTATTTCTCAAAGGGAAACAACCAGATTTATTTTCCACGTCGGAACAAACCAGCATAATTATCAAAGGGATATAACCCAACGTTATTCTCAAAGAAAAATAAACCAGCATAATTCCCAAAGAAAAATAGCCCATCGTAATTCTCAAAGAGAAGCAACCCGACGTATTTCTCAAAGGGAAATAACCCGACATACTTCTGAAAGGGAAACAACAGTGTTTATTTTCCATGTTGAAACAACGCGACATAATTCTCAAAGGGAAACAACCAGATTTATTTTCCATGTTGAAATAACCCATTGTAATTCTCAGAGGGAAACAACCCCACATAATTCTCAAAGGGAAATAACCCGGCGTAACTCTCAAAGGGAAACAACCAGATTTATTTTCCATTTTGAAAGAACACAGCGTGCTTCCCCCCATAAAATAACCTATCATGTTTCCTGCTGTGAAATCAATCCGACTCATTTCCCATCGTGAAACTACCTGACACGTTTCCACCTGAGAGCACAGCCAAATTATTGTGGAAACGACACAAACACAAGCTCAGCTCTTCTGTTTAGAGACATAACAGGCCGAGAAATTAAAGCAAAGAAGGAATAATAAATTAAAATGAAATGATAAATAAACGATAAATTAAAATTAAAGGACGGATAAGTGATAAATTAAAATTAAAGCAAATTAATAATATTAAAAAAAAAAAAAAGAGAGAGAGAGAATTTGCTGCTAAATAAGTGAATTATTGGGCTCGTTAAAGCATGCAGCTTGCTCAAATTGACAGCAGATATGTGCAGACATGAATCTTCTCCCTGGGAGGTTCTTTTTTATGTAATACTTGACTCGACTATCAGTATTTTGAAAAGATAAAAAAAAGAGAAATAAATCATTTCCTATGAAATCCATGCAAGGTCACATCAAGTCCACCAAAATCTTTATTTTCATCAGCTCAGCAGGAAACTATTGCCATCAGCAGCTGCTTGACTTCTGGAGCTTTTCACTTCAAGCAAGAATCCCACAACAATAACAAGTTTTGTGCAATCCCTCATAACTGGAGAGAGGGGGAATTATCCTAAAGAGGTTAATGACAAAAAAAAAATCCCAAGCAATTAATTATAAAACCATCCCAAAACATGATAACAAACCCGGAACTATTTGTTACAAACCATAAACCCATTAAAAATATATATATATATATATATATCCCTAAATTAGCTCAAAGCATTTATAATGCATCCCAAACTAATTAAATCAAATCCCAAAGCAATCCTAACAATGTCTCAAAATTTATTACAAAATTTAACACAATCCCAGAGGAATTCTAGCTAACCAAAAGAGATTCTAAAAACATCCCCAGGCCGTCATAAATCACCCAATTTTGGCCATTCACAACCTGCCCTTGAAAAAATCTAGCAAGTGATGATCTTCCCCAGAACATCAAATTCACCAGATAACATGCAAAACCTGTGATAAATTGAAGGTGATTAATCACTGCCTGGTTTTGGATGTCCTCCCCAGGCCCAGGACTTAATCTACTACTTTTGAGCCCAAACATTTGCGTGGGGTTGAAGCTCGACAATTTCCCCGGAAAAATGTTTTCTCTCGTACCGCTGATAAACAGGAGGATGTCAATTCTAGCGAAAGGCATTCATTTGGGAATTAAAACCCAGCAGTGAAAAAGAAAAGCACTTCTTCCCCCCTCAGAAATAAACAGATAAATAAATGGAGGTGACCCCATGTGATCAACCCTTTCCAAGCCGGGTCATGCAATATCAAAACAGTGTGCAACCCCCAGAGAAAGGGGCACGAGGCAATCAGTGCAAAGTGCATTGTGGTTCAAAACAACGTGCAGTGACCCTACAAAAAATGCATTGCGACCCCACAGCAAGGCTGATTGCAAACCAGAGCAAGGCACGTTGAAATCCAAAGCAAGGGTCATTGCAACCCCCAGCAAGGGGCATTGCAACCCCCAATGCAAGGGGAATTGCAACCTAAAGCAAGGGACATTGCAACCCAAAACAAGGGGCACTGCAACGCAAAACAAGGGGCACTGCAACGCAAAACAATGTGCTTTGCAACCCCAAAGCCAGACACTGAAATCACAGGCCTGCCAGGCCAACCGTGCTGTGCACCCTCCCAACGCCGATTGTGCAAGGCCGTCACTGCTCTTTATTTAACCTCCAGGGAGCAGAAATATCAGGTGTGTGTCCCCCCCCCTCCTTCCCCCGGGGCCCCGTCTCAGCTATCCCATTGCAAAAGCAAAGACGCAAGCGGGAGGCGAAGGCGGCTTTGGCAGCAGGAGACCCAAATTTCCCAGAAACATGAGATTAGCTGGCAGGACGCCCAGCTGCTTTTGCAACCTGAGCCGTGTTTGTCCAAGCCCTCTGCTCTGTGCTCGCAAGCAAGGAGCAGCAGGGAACCCAGTGCACACGTTCTTTTTTCTTGTTGCTTCTTTGTGTTTTGTTTGGGTTTTTTTTGCAACCCCCCTTCGCAAAAAAAATCCCAGCTCCGATCAGATTTTGGTTGCGATTTTCAGGCAAAGGGGAGGGAAACCTGCAAACACCTTTTTTTTTTTTTTTTTTTTTTTTTTTTCCCTTGTGCAACACCCGGATTATTGCTCTGCGAAACGAAACGGATCTTTAGCAAGGAGCAACATGCTTCCCCGGGGTTAATCCCCTTGTAACGGCTGTGTAAACCAGCAATTTCACAATCCCGCCTGCGAAAAGCAAATTTATTTATTTATTCCCCCCCCCCCCCCCCCCCCCCCCCAAAAAAAAAAAAAAAGGAATCCGGATCCAAGATGTTTCAGAACCTTTTGTTTAAAATTCATCTCTGGGAGATTGTGGAGGTGGGAGGAAAGGAGAGGTGGGGAGAGAAGGTAATGCAGAGAGGGGAGGAAAAAAAAGGGGGAGAAATAATCCCAGCCAGGGCAAATATGCAAAAAGAGCGGTAATTTAGCCTGAAGTAAATTGAAAAGGGGGCAGAAATAATTTGTGTCAGGTGCAAATGCAAAAATTGCAAAGATTTAACCTGACGCGGATGCAAAAAAGAGGGAGAAATAATTGAGGTCAGGTGCAAATACAAGCAGTGCAATGCTTCAGCCTGGTGTAAATGCAGAAAGAGCAAGAAAACCCGATGGAAATGCAAACAGGTGGAGATAATTTAGCCTGGGTGCAAATGCAAACAGTACCAAGTGATAAAAGGGCGAGAAATAGGGCAGCTCAGGTGCAAACGCACAGACTGTAATGATTGAACCCAGTGTAAATATGGGGAGAAATAATCTGGGTGTGAATGCAGAAAGGGCAACGGTTTAACCCGATGCAAATGTAAAAAGAAAAAGAAGTGGTGTGCCCAAGGTGCAAATGCAAAAAGTTCATTAATTTAACAAAGGGAAAAGTGATTGAGTCTTGATTTAAATGGGAACACTGCAGGGATTTAAGCTGGTGGAAATGCAGAAAGTGAGGAGAAATTATTTGGGCCAGGTGGAAATGCAAAAAGTGCAAGGATTTAACCTGGTGCAAATGCAAATCCAAAAAGAAGAAGAGGAAAAAATAGAAATAATTTAACTCAATTAAAAAAAAAAAAAAAAAAAAAAGTGGGTCTGTTATAAAAACACGAGGGGCTGCGGTATTTTGGGGAGAATTATTGGGGAATAGGGGTGGGGAGGGGAATCATTGCCTGGGGTTAAATATTAGGGATTAAAAAATAAAACTGTGGGCTTTTTTTCCTATAAAATGCCTTTTTTAAAGAAAATGAAGGAGGTTTGCCGACTCCTGAAGCTGGAGGGGTTGGGCCCAGACCCTAAAAAAGACTCATGAATTTGGGGAATCCTCCCTATGAAGGTAACCAAGGGGGTCCCAAAGGTTTTGGGGGACCCCAAACCCTCCAGGAACCCACGAATCTGGGGACACCGCTCCATGCAAGAGGATCCAGGTGCCTGGGACCCCCTCCGACCCCCCTCTTATTTCCCAGCCATGGTGGGGACGCCCATGAGGGCGTTGCACTGGTCTTAACTGGTGAGGGCTGGGGGCGGGGACTCGGGTGCTGACGTCCCTCCGGGTGGCTCCGGGACACTCGGGCCCCTGCTCCCACTCTCGTGTCGATGCTGCCATCTACTGACATGCTGATCAACACTAATGCATGCTCTTGCACTTGGCCGCTCCCCCCTTTTGCATTGCATTTTTCCACCCGCTTCTTGCATCACCTTCTTCGCACCCTCCTCTTGCATCGCTTTTTTTTTGTATTTGCTTTTGCTCCCCTTCCTTGCATCCTCCTTTTGCCTCATGTTTTTGCACCTGCTTTTGCACTGCCTATAATAATCCCATTTATGCCTTTCTTGCACTCCCTTTTTGCATCCCCTTTGGCATTGCATTTTTGCAGCCCTTTTTGCATCTCCGTTTGCACCCAGTTCTTGTATGCCTCCTTTTGCACCCCTTTTACACCCCTGCTCTTATTTCCTTTTTGCATCTCCTTTTCAATCCCTCCTCTTGCTTCCCTTTTGCATTTCCTTTTGCACTGCATTTTTGCACCAACCTCTAGCATCCCGTTTTAGCACCCACTTTTACACCGTTTGCACCTTTTTCCATGTGACCCCCCCAGTCTGCTTCTCCCCTCTGCCCCCCACAACTTTGCTTATGTCCTTACCTCGTGGAGCACCCTTTAATCATCCCATTTATACCTGGGGATCGGGGTCTGGTCTCCTTCACGTGCTTGGTGCGGGTCATCGTCTATGGGTACAAGGTCACCTTCAGCCAGGACTTCCCAAGGAAGGCATTGGTGATGAAGGCCCTAACATGGGGCCTTCAGGGAGCTTTGGGTGGTGATGGGGTGCTGAGGGGTGTGGGGAGAGTGGTGGGGGACTTGAAAGGTTGGGGTTGGCCTTAGTGTTGGGGTAGGCCTTGGT
>JAACYP010030581.1:0-16532 GCA_011076525.1 Nettapus auritus
ACCACCGCTGTCACCCTGCAGTGGAGGAGAGAAGCCTAAGGTGTTACTAGATGTCCGCTGTCAGCAGCAGAGCTGGCTCCTCTCTCCCAGCTCCTCCCAGAGCTGTATTCACAGCACAGAAAAGCTCTGCTTGGGTTCTGGAGCCTACACTGGCTTTTCTGGGAGCAGGCTGTGGGCATGGAAGGTAGGTCCCTCTCTCTCTCTCTCTCTCTCTCTCTCTCATCTCTTGTATAACAATCCCGGCTGTGGGAAGAGGGGTGTTCCAGGTGTGGGTCTACTGGGCACCAAGAACATTGCACGGGCTCTCTGGGCAGAGTCTTGGCAATGTGGGACAAGGGGAGCCTGGGCAAGGACCTGCAGATGGGAAAGGGAAGGTGAGCTCCGGAAGTGGTGGGGACCCAGAGCTAGAAGGGTGGCTGGCATGGGCTGGTGTTCATTTGGGCAGGTACGTCAGGGCTACCCACATGGCAGTGTGTTGACTTGTAGCATGCTCCTACCTGGCAGGTGTCGATGCCACCCTGCATATAACCAGCACACAAGTTGTGGCTCTTGATGGCCCCTCTATACCACCGGCTGCTGTTGCAGAGTTTGGTGTCAATGAGATTTACCACGGCCTCCTGCAGGACTTTGGGAGATCGTCCAGCTGCGAGCAGATAGAAGAATTGGCACCCCGCAACTCATTGCCAGTTCTTAACGGCCCTCCCCACCAACCCCCCCCCACCTGGCTGAACCCCTTCCCTAAGTCTTGGCTTTGTGTCTTGAGAGGCACTGTGCTGATGTTTCCCTTCTGTCTTGGTTTGGAAAATGGGTCAGGCCCGTCTCTCTGTAGGCGTACTTCCCCATGGCTTGACCCTGGGTTGTGCCTCTGCCACCAGGGAAACCCAACCCTGTCTCCCCAGCATTCACTGTGGACAGCAGTCTTTTGGGGAACTCACATCTTTGCTCTGTAGAGCCCCAGCCACTGATGTAGCAGGTTGACAGCTGGGACACTCTCAGCGAGGCATCAGGCACGCAGGCAAGTTGTATATAGTGGCTGCACCGGACAGGTTGGTCCAATTCCAGCAGTGCAACGTCGTACCCTGTTTTGACACTTCTGTAGTATTCATGGATCACTAGCCGCTTAATACTGTGCACTTCAACCTCAGGGCCCAGCTGAGTCAAGCGGTTGGCACCGATCACCACACGCCACATCATGACATAACTGGAAGGAGACAGAGAAAGGGGTCAGAGGGAGGCAGAGCCATGTCCTGTAGCAGCCCAGCAGTTCCCTGGTTTCTGCTTTATGGAGGAAAAAGAAAAGCAATGCTATGAGAGCTGTGATAGCCCTTGTATGCTTTGGGCACAAGGAACATTGATGTGGAGGCTGCTAGGAAGCTTGGCGTGAGCCAAGCCTTCTCACAGGCAGTCCCTCTGCTGGGTTTTGCAGTGCCCAGGCACTGGGCATCTGGCAGGGAAAGAGGTGGGCCCTTACCTTGCATTATCAAAGCAGTGTGCTGCCGTGAGGACCCACTGTGGGCTGATGAGGGACCCTCCACATACATGCCCAACGCCTGAGTACCAGGGATTCTGGATGCTGACGATCCAGGGCCAGGCCCCTGGCTGGGCATTCGTGCCACCCACGATGCGCGTCATGCCGTAGTGATCGGCCATGGGCCGGAGCCCGCAGGTCCTGTAATCAGAAACTCGTTACTGCCTTGCTCGCCTTTCCTTTGCTCTGTTCATGCTGAAGGTGAGCCACCTTCCCTCCCCATGAGGCACCGTGTGGACAGTGGGGCCCCTGGGTTGTCTCTGACCATGCCCATTTCTGCTTTAGCCCTGCAGAAGAGTTGTGCCAGCAGCCTGGGTGCTGGTGAGGCATCAAGCTTCCCCCATGGGGTCTTGGAAGCTCTGGTGTTGCTACAGGGGACAAGGGGACATCCTCCAGTGACCTCCATAAGGTTCCCCCCAGGCTCCCTCCCAAAGCCTCAGTCTACTCACACACAGTTGGTTGGTGCGCCTTGCACAAGCCAGCCCATGGCCAGCAGGAGCGGCAGCATATTCATCACTCCCCGTGGCAAGAAGCAGCTGCTCATGCCCTGGGCTTGTCGCGACCGAACAACGCAGCAGCTGATCGTGGTGCGGTGCCCGCGGAGCCCTCGGCACCAATGCTGATGTCACAGAGCCCCTGGTTCCGGGTGCTGGGCATGGCTGGGCTGGTGCCACCTGGCTGGCTGCATGGGGGGGTTCCAGGCAGGAAAGGAGGTGGAAGCTGGGCTTGGGCTCCCCTGACAGACACCCCCGGAATGCTCTTCTGGTGGCACGAGCATGTGCAGGCCACCTGGCAGGCAGCAGCTCGTGGCTCCAAGCACTGCCTGCTAATAGCTAGCAGGAGGACACCAAAGCGTGATTTTGTAACCTGTGTGGGAACAGAGAACACTTCGGTCAACAGAGAACACTTTTGAAGGCCTTGTATTTGTCAATGTTCCGTCCCTGTTCAATGTATAAATTGAAAAGCAAGAGTGAAAGCAAGTCCAGTGAGTCATGTCCTGATAAACCTCCCGCTAAAATCAGCAGAGGACGAGGAGCATGCTGATGTTGGTAGCGGTACCTTCAAACTAGAATCCCTCTTCCCAGTGAAAGTCTTCTGCTTTTCTAAAAACCATGTGCTTTTTTGCCCTTTGGAGTATTCCAGATGAGCAAGTTAGGAAACGTGTGTATATCCAGACCTGTGTACATATGGTCCGCAACAGACTTGTTGCTCTGGCTCCTCCGCAGGGTCCACAGGCTTTTCTTGGCATACCATGGAGCACTGGCTTATAAACGTGGTGAAATTTCCCATTCTCGATGGCTCTAATCCAAGAATTCTTGTCTCCCTTCTCTCCTCTGTACTCTTTCGTAATGTAGGCAGTTGACAAAGCCAAAATCAGATCGATAATCTACTGCAGCTAAGTGGCTGTAACTCCCTAGGATAGCTGTTTATGCTGGTGACTGAAGAGGATGGCACTTGGTCACTCCATCTATTTCATTTGGCCCCAAAACCTTCTGAACTCATCAGCTCGTTCAGTGACTTTTCTGTGAAGAGAGGCAGGTGCAAATAGGAGGGAATTTTATGAATTCCTGGCAGGCTTGGGGAGAGAGCAGTGTGAATTTCAGCTTGTTCGCAGGCACAAAGGAATCTGTTCCTTACCTCAGGTTTGTCTATTAGGTGGATTTTCTGAAGTCTGCAGGACACAAAAGAATTGGAAATTGTTCTTGCAAGTTAGAGGGAGTACTACTACAGTGTTACAGCATGCGTAAGTTAACGAGAAATTCAGGGAGGAGATGCACGGAGCCACTGATGTTTGGAAGCTTTCACTGAAGTTGAGCAGTTTGACTTGAAACCCAAGTGCAGTGCTGAGGTAACAGGCACGCTTGGTGCAGTGAGGCCACTTGCTGATGACTGGAGAAATCTCCTAGTTGCAGGCAGTGTCCTAGCAGGTGTGGGCCAAACGGGGACAAGGGGCCTGAAAGACAGCATGTCACGTGCTGTAATTCAAGGTCTCGTTGTGCAAAGTAAATTGTTAGTTAGTAAGCTCAAACTTAGTTTTCTAGTTGGCAATCACCAAATTAAATCTTAGCCGTGCTCCTGCTACCAGAATGGTGTAGCTCTGACCTTCCCCTTGTGGTGTACTTGGCTATTGGAACGGGAGTGCAAGCAACAGACCTGTGCCAAAGGCTGCTGTACGGTAAGCAATGGGCAGAGTTTTTTCTAAAAAGCAAGGAGTTGGAGTTATCTGGTATTTGGGTATTTCTCTTGCAACGGTTCTTATCTCCTTGAGCTGTTCGATCATAATGCAGGAAATGAAAGTGCGGCATGCTTAAACAGGGTAATAAACCATACACACCTTAGGAAGAGACTTGCATTGGAATAGTTGTTTTGAACAGGTAGATAGAGTTGTACATGAATGGACTGAAAACACCTTAGAGAAAGGTGTTGATTGTTTTCACTTTTCCAGAAACAAAGAAGTAACTGGAGTAAACTCCTCCTGCGTGGAACAAAAGTTGCACATTTTTTTTTTTATCAGGCTAGCTTTCAGTCTATGAGAAACTTTCTCTACAGGTCACACTCTGAAGTGGCTAATTTAAACGTGCAGAATGATAAATAAGAGGAATGCAGTGGTCATGCCAAGGACTTCTAATTTGGTGTGTAAAGAAAAATCAATCCGCTCCAGAGTGTCTTTTGTTTGTTTGTTTACATTTTACAAGAGCAACGGTGAAATCAAGATAGTCCCATCTTTACTGGCTCAAAATATGTGATATGTTTCTGCATTTCAGTCACCAGAACGCTGAGGACCAGAGCTGATGCAAAAGCTGCAAGGCGAGTCCATGGAGAAAATGGGGACTTATAGCCGAAGCTGCAGACTTGGACAAAGTCGTTACCCTACCACAAATCCATCCCTTCTGTTTGACAAACTTTTAACAACAAGGTAAGTCATCTTTTCTTGCAAACCTACTAAAATGATCTTTCTTTGCAAGCCTTTGTGCTATGGCAAGATACTGGCCTCCACTCGCTCTTTCTTTTGACAACAGAGAGGTATTGTCACTCCTGGCATTGAGAGTTCAGTATATTTGGGGGTAGGCTGAGACTTCCTTGCATGTCCCCGTGTATGCGATGCGTAGCTACTGGCCACCAGTGACCGTTCCTGGTCAGGTATCCCAGGCTTTTGGAATGTTTGGTCCGAGCATTGCCGTGCTTAGCAGTTTTCCTAGCTGGTGAGCGTAGGTGGTGCTGTCTTCCTTGCTCTCCTAACGGTCACCTCTTTCCTTGGCCTACACTGGTATGTCCTGCTATCCTTGTTAATAGATCAGTTCCTTGAAGTTGTGGTCCTTTGTAGCTTATTGCCAGGCTGTTTAACCTGACTGTTTTGGGATTGGGTAGCCGTGGCTGGTTAAGTCTGCCTGGACTGAGAGGGTGTGGGAGAGGATGAACTTGGAAGGTGCTTTGTGTCTAAAGAATTTGGGCCCGATTGGTTTGATTTGCCGCCGAGGTTGTAGTTCTGGGATTGCCGTTTGATGAGAGATCTTCATCCTGAGCATCTTTGAGTTATGGGCCGAATGGGTTTCTGGGTTGTCTTCTGAACCAAAGCGATTACTTTACCTGTGACTTTCATTACGTTTAATTTTCCCCACTCAGCAGCGATTTTCTTAGTCTCAGAAGTGCCTTCATTTTCCATGAACGTTTTGTTCCATCCTTAGAAAAGGGAATGTAACGTCTGCTTAAGAAAGTGAGGACAGTTTGATACAGTCAAAGTGAAGTAGTCCTAGTGATTCTGCATTTCTGTCTGTGATTTATTTCTGTTTCTGAAGGCAAAATTGTTTTCTGCTTCAGAATTCCCTTTCCTTTCATTGTTTACTACAACATGAAACTTAGATTACTATTAAGAGAAGAGCAAGCAGCCTTTCCTCAGTTAACCAAAAATGACGTAATGCTGCTGTGCAGAGCAACTGAAGTAGTATTAAAAGCTGACATCAATTCTTTCTAACATCTTACTATGTTATTCAGAATTCTTCTTTTCCTCCTGCATTTAAATGTGTGTATTTTGAATGTGCTCAGTAAGAGGGAAAACAAACCTGAGAACAGTGTGTTTGCAAATCCTCAAACGTTTGTTCTTAAACGTCTCTCAAAAATAAAGATTTGACCTGGTTTTGGGGTAATGCCTAATATCTTGGCTAATTATCAAAGACTTTTGCTGTGTGTGTACTATATCAAAATGTCCTATTGATGCTGTGCAGTATTTTACTTTTTTTCATCCATGCCTAACTTTACTCTTCTATGTCAACTTTTTATCTTTGTACTGCAGAAGTTGTGCTGCCAAAAGTGGATGAAATGGAGAAGATCCCTAGATGCCAAATCTTGAATTTGGACGACGTTGAGGTGCGCAGCAACCCAGAAGCAAATACTCCTTTATTTTGCCATTTTTGTTTAGGTAGAGTATTTCACCTAGGGAAGTAATGCAGTTGTAATTTTAATTGAACTGAAATGGCTGCCTTCCAAAGAACGGTGTGGTGTAACGTAACAAACAGTCTTGCTCTCTAATTCTAACTTCACGTCTTGTTGATAGGGTTGTGCTCCAGGTATTTTTAAGAGTGGAGGAAGTATCTTCTGCAGAAGACGTGAGATAACAGGGAGATGCTGGAATGCATGTCTTCTCTTCCAGTTTCTGAGTTGCCTTCTGTTTTTTGAATGGACACGGTTTACAAGCAGCTGTTTTGGACTTGGGTTTTTCCTCCAAATCTTACTAAAAGCTCTGTCTGGGGGACTGAATATGCAAAAAGACTGGTGCTTTCTATCACCTTGGCAGTTTAAACTGCTTATCTTTTTATCCTTTGCTCCTAAATCATATTTCTCATCCTGCTCAGGAAGACATTTCCTTGGAAAGCTTAAGAAAAGTTAGTGCATAGCTGCCTGTGTTTGTCACTCACTCAAATTTTGATTCCTGTTAACATGTTTTTTTTCTTGATAGCTCACAAAGAATGTCCCGTATCATTGGTGAGCAATTGGCTGACGGGCAGGGCTCAAAGGGTTGTGGTAAATGTCAGACTGGCAGACGGTCAGCAGTGGGGTCCCCCGAGGCTCCAAATTTAGGGCCAGTCCTCTTCAATGTTTTTATAAACGATGTGGATGTAGGACTAGAAGGTGTTTTGAGTAAATTTGCCGATGACACCAACCTTGGAGGAGTCCTGTTCGGCCTGGAGAAGAGGAGGCTGAAGGGAGACCTCACCACAGCCTGCAGCTTCCTCACAAGGGGGAGTGGAGGGGCAGGCGCCCATCTATGCTCCGTAATCACCAGCGATAGGACCCGCGGGAACAGTGTTAAGCTGAGGCATGGGAGGTTTAGGCTGGACATCAGGAAGAGGTTCTATGTTCTAATGATTCTATGTAGTGTCAATCATTTGTTCCAGGCAAATGTAACTGTTTTCCTAAATTGACCTAACTGTCATTTTAGAATTCTTCCTTGGCTGCGAGCTGCTCCAAGAATTTTCAGGAACTTGAAGCCTTTTAAATTTCTGACTGAATTAACTGATGGCTATATTGTATATATGTATCCACAGCTAGCTGTGTTGATGGTTTTCTCTAAGGCAACTTCAAAAATTGCCCAGAATGTTTCCTTTGTGCTGCCATAATTTCTGATGAAACCTGTATCTAGGTTGCTGCTTTCCTTAACATATGATCTGTGTTGTGTTGAATTTCTCGTTAGGTTGGATTTGATAACATGGGTGGTCTTTCGGAACACATTGCAGCTTTAAAAGAGATGGTGATTTTTCCCCTCCTTTATCCAGAAGTCTTGGAGAGATTCAATATTCAGCCCCCAAGGTAACTCATTAAAGCAATAATTGTACGTCAGCTGTTTTCAGGAGAATGTTCAGTTAAGGTATCGATATGCTTCCATGCTCCCACGTCTTTGGTAGTGCTGAGCTTCTGTTTTAGTCATAGTAAAAAGTTATTTCTTCAAAATGGATAGAATCCAGAATACATGTAGATTAAAATGAAGAAGCACCACCTTCAAGTTTGACTATCTGGTGTTTTAAAATGAGAAAATCCTTCAAAAGTGCCTGGGTTGCCTTGATTAGTCTGTAAGCAAGAAGGGATTATCTATCTAGTGGGAGTCAGTTGTGATCTGTTGTTTGGAAGCCCAGTTGTTTCTTCCCCCTATTTTGCTCGCTTTTTTTTTTTTTTTTTTTTTTTTTTTTTTCCTAAGGCCTCGCTTTTCCTTCCAGCTTTAGACTTTCTCACTTGCCTTCAGCAATAGATGGTCTGAGAGACCAAACCCAGTAACTTACTGCTTTTGAAGGGAGAATGAAATGCTTTACTCTCAGATGCTGCCTTTTGTGAAAGCAAGAACATGTGGCTTATCACTGAAGAATGAACTGGTGATTCACCATTGAGCCCATTCTCAGATTTTGTGCTGGAGTTTGCTCGTTTGGCTCCAGTTTGCTGCAATCACCCAGTTTGTCAGCAGTTTGGGAAGTGTCCTTCTGGGACAGTACCCTCTTGTTTGAAGGTTTTGTACACTTGAGTGATCCCCCTTACTCATTTCTCTGGGTGAAAAATACAAGTTTTCCTGTGAAATCTTGTAGGAATGCGGAACTTGTATCTGTTCTGACTCTATCTACACTTCAGCTATTACTGCTGCCTTAGACATAACGTGTTTTGGTGAGGAAAGATGAGTTGTTTGTTCTAGAGACGTGGATTGTAAGAGGTACTCCTCATGATGTTTTTTTCCTATCTGAATCTTTGTGATTGCAGAGGCTGTTTATTCTATGGCTCCCCCGTAACGGGAAGGGTGCTGGTTGTTCGTGCTCTTGCTATCGAATAGCCAAGGTGACAGACAAATCTCATTTTTTATGAGAAAAGCTTTGGACTGCCTGAGACAATGGGTGGGGGAATCAGAACATCAGCTTCACTCATTATTTGAACAGGTAAGGTTGAAATTTGCAATATATTCTGTCGGAGTGGAAATGGTCATTTTTGTCATCAACATTTTAAAGCAGAACTGGCTCTTTTTTTCTTTTTTCCTTTTTTCCTTTTTTCCTGTTTTTTTTTTTTTTTTTTTTTTTTAAAAAAAAATTTTTTTGTTTTTTGTTCGTTTTTTTTTTTCCACTGAAATGGAAATGTCAGTGATTCCTTTTTCAGTGCTTCCATACTTTGGATCAGGGGCTTGAAATTGAGTTGTGTGGGGAAGGAAGAAACCGAGAAAACGTTGCAAAGCCAAAACTTACCTTCCACGTAACCAGCCACAGAGAAGGCTGCAGGAGGCAAGAGATGATGGCTTTGGATGAGAGGGAAACCGATGCAGGCTGGAAGCATTTTAAAGTCATGAAGGAAGCTTGCTTCCTGAACTTGTAATTGAATCTGAAGTTCTGACTCGTGGCTTTTTTTTTTTTTTTTTCTTGTTGTTTTAATGGTAGCCAAAAAGCTGTAGTAAGTACTAGTATGATTTGTTTCTGTCGCCCAGTGACAGTGGGTTGACACAGACTGCCATCTTCTGTTAGTCATACCAGATACTCCATGAGCTCTGTAAGTAGAGGTCCCAGATGCCAAAGTGCAAAATCGAGTTTAGGTGACATTCCAACCGTCATGTTTGTGTGCATTTTTCTTCAACTACTGCTGTTTTCCACTGTGTTTTCATTGCGGGCCTATCAGCTGCAGCCTTCAGTTATTTTCTTTGAGATAGATAGCCTCTCTCCTGTGTAGTCCAGTAAACAAGACCAAATTCATAGGTCGTACATTTTTGCACCTAGCTAAAATGTGCTTGATCTTAGGGGAATAAAAAGAAGGATGATGACCTGTTTAATTTACTGTGAACACATTAATTTATCCTGAAAACTTGTAACTCAATGCCACTAAATTTCAGGTGACTTTGAACGATAGTTGAAAACAAGACACTAAGCCTGATATCAGCATGTGGTCTGTGCTAACTTCCCTATTTTGTTATGTCTTAAAATGAATCTTGTCCTTAAAAGCTTGTCCTTCATGACTACTCAAGGAAGAAATTGATGTGGAATGTAACAACATTTACTGAAGTGGTAAGTAAAAATGATGTTTTCCTATTAGTTGCATTGTCTCAACACTTCTGACACTTGTGGATGGTGTAGACAACAGGGGGGAGATTGTGGTAACTGGAGCCACCAGTAGAGTAGATTCTATAGATCCTGCTTTACGGAGACCAGGACGCTTTGACAGAGAGTTCCTCTTCAACTTGCCAAATAAACAGGTGAGAACTTCAAGTCAATGTTCATGCTAATATGGCAAAGTCCAGCTTTATATTTAAAAAAAAATTACAACGTGAACAAAGGAGTGACATGTGGAGATACTGCGTTGTACCGTGGAGGGCAAATCTGCTACTGAACATATATGGTCAAGATGATAGCACCAAGTAGTTAGTTCTATAATCAAATCTTTGATTCCAAAAGCTGTTCCCATTTGCTTAATTATTTAATCCACGTAAGTGCTTTCATCTTGACATTGTGTTCTTGATCACAGTACTTCCGTTATGAATGGATAGGGGATGTATTTGCATGTGATTGTTCCCTGGATTAGCGGTAATATTTTGAATCATAATTATTTTCTTGTTTATAGTAATTGTAGCAGCTTGAAACATGGTGCTAGAAGTGCTTACTGCGAACTTACTGGCCAACAAGCAAATTTGATGAAATAATGAGACTGTCACAATGGAAGTTTCTCAATTTTAGAGCATTTTTTGGGAGCAAAAAGATCTGTTTCTTGCTAAATTTGTCATTACTGTATTTTCCTCTGGGTCCTTCAGTCTCATATTTTGGGAACATTACAGAAGCTATAAATGCCTTTTTTTTCATTGCAGGTTCCTAGAAAAAGTTCAGGCACAGGGTTTTGCCACTGATTTAGAAGCTGTACTAGTGCAAGAGAAAGCACAGGCTCTTCAGGAAGGTTAACAACCCTCTTTTGTCTTTCAGACAATTTCAATCCTATTTTACAAGAAAAGGGGATTTGGTATGTGGAAGAGTGGAAAGGTATGGCGCTAGATAGACCTATCCCTTCTGTTTAAAAATGTTGCACTGCCAGAAGAAATATGCGGAAGGTATCTTTGTTCTTCCTATTAGGTTGGGATTCATTGACTGTATGTAAAGGATCAATTGAGTTGCAAGTAAGATAAGTACAATCCTTTGGCAATGGAGGTGGCCTTGCTTTCATGTGCTGTTCTGTTTGCTTCTGTCTGGAAATCCCCTTTTCTTTTAGAGAATCCATAAACATGATGGATGTTGTACACATCCACATTGTCCATACCAAATGTTAGAGTGAGGATGTTGCTAGCAGCTGAGGAAGCTGGGAGGTTCTGCTAAGGGAGCTCTCTTTGTGGAAAGAAATGCTGCTCATCACAGTGGGATTTGGTGTTTTCCCATTGAGGCAGGAAATCCTTTTTGTTGTTTGGCATCACTATCTTAAAATATTTGTACCTTTAGTAAAAGCATTTGTGAGCCGTACAAGTAAGGACAGAGCCGTTTCAGGACTGGATAGTTATGTCTTCAGAGGCTATTCTATGTGTTTTCGCTTTCTTATCCAAGCTTTCCTTTTCACTGGCTAATCCCAACTGCCCAGAAGACAGCAGCCAGCACAATTTATGTCGCAGATATCCATTTGTGGTGGGACAACGTTGGACCTGCCTTGAAACTGACTTTTCTAACTCTACTACAGAACATTCGAGCATTTTCTCCAGGTTTGTCGCTTGCTCCGTCTGATGTGTGTCCTTCAGATCTTCCAGAAGAGGTATTTCTGTCAATCCTTTGCTTCCTCTTTCTTCAGTTTCCTAATTTAGGAATGCTTTCAGCATCAAAATGCTGTGCTTTCCTTCAGTCAGTGTATTGTACAGTCCTTTCATTGAGATGTAATTCTATGGGTGTTTGTTAGAGGTGATATTTGGCCTTGCCATGCCAAGCTGTGAAAATGTAGCCTTTGAAGGCCAAGACGATAACTTCAGTTTGTCTTCTTCAGGTTATTTCTAATTTGAACAGGGACTCATCTTTGTGGAACAGAATATGATGTTTTTTCTGCCCTTACATCGGAGATGTCTCTTGTCCTTCTGCTCTAGATCCAAGAAGTATTTCTTAAGGAATTTGGAGAAGTTTACAAGGAAGACAGCAAAAATGTGTGAGGTAACTTACTAGCTGTTTGGTATTTGCTTTGCTGGTCATTTTCTATTGGTAATTTTTCATCTGCTTGTATTTGAGTACTGTGAATTGGCTAATGTCTCCCGATGGATTCATGTTCTTCGGGCATTGGAAGTCCTGCCTGTAGCATCACCAGCTGAGCATCAAGAGCCAGCAGAGGAAGAAGTAGGAGGGCTGGAGAAGGGAGAGGAAGATACCTTGCGTGAACGTAGCATTTTCTTAAGGGAGGTTACTCAGAGACTTGCCACTGAGAGACGTTTCAGGGAATTGCCTAAGCCCATTGACCCACAGAAGGGAAACGAATGTTGATGTGTGCGTACCATCTTATCTGTGTGTCTTTGTAATTTCTCGGTGTTTTTATTTCTCAGCGTTTTGGGGAAGGTTTAACTTTGTTTTTAGGAGTGCAGTAATAGAGTCCTATCATGCACTACATGTGGTTGTAGTGAAGTCCATGTGCACTACAGTGATTTGTACCAGAAGCAGGCCGGGCTCTTACTTCTGCTGACTCTCCAATATCTGTGATTGGATTATTTGCTGAAAGCCCTGGTTTCATTCTAAAGCATCAGCCCAAATGGCAACACAGTTTGCTTCATGAAAAGGCTTTGATATGTAGGCATGTTAGAGCAGTGAAAAGCACAGAGCTTTTTCTTTCTAATTACAAAGAGTATTTAGAGGACGATTTTAATGGAGTCTGAAGCTCTTTATTGGACTGTCAGTTTCTGTGGGAACAGGAGTAGAAGCAGCAGTTTGTAAAATCAGTTTTGAGATTCTGTTCTCTGTTTCATCTGGAACTCCTAAGATGAGATCGGCCCTAAGAGCTGTGTGTTTTCTTGTTCCTCCCATTTGCTGCTTAGGTCCCTTTTTCTCCTTTCATGTGTTCGATAAGTCTAAACCAGGGGCATGTACTTCAAAGACAGATGTAACTGGAATATGCCCACGTACCAGCAGAGTCCTGTTCACGTCGGCTTCCACTGACTTTTCTTCCCCTTTCCGCCTAGGTTCTTGAGGTGTGAAAATTCTAGCCAAGCACATATGTCCTCATGCAAACTAGTCGTTAGGCTCCTCGTACAGTCTGCGTAAAGCAATCAGCACCCCAAGGCCCAGTGACCTCATTCGAAAGTAGATGCCTGGAATAGGTACTTCAGAGGTGCAATTTGTGTGCCTTTGTCTCAATGTCAACAACAAAGAGCGTATTGGATGGCTTACTCAGATTTCATTGCTGTGATTTTTCTGAAGCCAAGTGAAATGAGTCTCCCACCCTTGGTGTTTCTCCTCTACCATGCACATGCTTCTGAGCTCCCTACTTCTTTTTTTCCTCTCCTAGCAGCCATAACACCAGTTGAAAGAGCTCTTCCAGTTTTGAGAAGTGAAATGGTTAATTTCAGCCTCTTCTGATGCGTCAGAAGTATTCAGGGTTTTAAGAAGACATTTAGTTCAAGTTTTCCAAATAATTTTGGTAGACAGTGTGCAAGTCTAAGAAAACGCTGAATACATCTAAGAAGTTCCAGAATCTTGTGAGGAAAGAGGTATGTGCTTTGATGCTAAGGATTTCAAGACTCGTCTCTGCGTTTGAAACCCCAAATGCCAAAGATCTTTGCTATCTATTCTTTATTGCAAGGCCGCACCTCTCCAGCGCGTGCTCCATCGAAGACTCCGAGGCGCCACAGCAAAACCCTACGACTGAATGCAACAAAGCAGATCAAGAGAGTAAGGAAAATGCAAAGATGACAGCGGCACCTGTAGATGCCAGGACACCCCTTTGTAACGGCAAGTTGCATTTCATTCCGTTGCTCATGTCATTCCTACCTTCTCTGTTCTGCTGACATAACAGGTTTCTTTCATGCCGGGCTCTTTATGCCAGAGGCGTTATGTTTTCGAGTTTCCTTCAAAAGGTGAGAGAGAAATCCAGAGGTCATTCGTTCAATAGAGTTATGAATTCAAGTTCAGAGAAAGATGGTTTACAATAATGAAAACTGGCTTTGATGACCCCACTGACATTGAATAGCCCCTAAATTGCTACTTCTTGAGGTAAAAAATGTTGTGTATGGGAGTTTCTGGATACTCAACTAGATGATAATTATGCAAAATGGCATTCTTCCCCCATTCCACCCCTCCCTTCCCCAAATGCTGAAATCTTGGCTACCTCATAGCGTGATTCCAGATGAAGGCGGGAAGTCTAACTAGTGTGAGTGGGAATTTTGCCACGGACCTCACCCACATCTTTTTCCAATACCTTGTGAATACTACGAATGTTGGGCTTTTCTGTTTTTCTTTTTTGTTTGTTTGTTTTTCTCGAAAGGTGAACTGAATCAGGAAGCATATGAGGTATGTCTTTACTTTTTTTTTTCTCCTTTGAATATTCCCTCAAAGTTGTCTCTTTAATTGAACTCTTCCAAACACGTAGTCAGCTTTTGAAGTCTGCAGCTTGATAACAGACTGGAAGAAGAGCTTCTTTCCAAAGGCTTTTCTGCTTTTCATCTTTATTAGTTCATGTAATAAGACAGGAAGTGACTTTATCGAATAACCTCACATTGAATTAGTACTTCCCTTCCGAAGGAAGATTCCTTGGGCAAAGTGGAAAGTGTCCCTTTTCTGTGCTGAGCCTTGCTAAGTCACCTGTGTAGGGACTGGGCACCAGAGCTCCCAGCCTCATAGCCTAAACACACTTGTCTGTTTGGCTGGCACTTGAGCATCCGCTTACATCGTTAGAGACACCCGACAGCTAACATTTTGGAAGCAATTGTGGATTGCTTCTCATAGTAGCAGGAAAGTAAGTTTCAAACTACAAAAGAGTTGACAGAATTCCTTCACAGGCTATCGCACAGGCTATTCAGGACAGTTAGCAACGGTATTTTTTGTCTTTCAGACAATTTCAGTCCTATTTTACAAGAAAAGGGGATTTGGTATGTGGAAAAGTGGGAAGGTATGTTGCAAGCTTGTAAGAAAAGAGGCTTTGGTAGTCTTCCTGATCACAGCACAGCTTCTTACTTGCTGGAATATGGAGATTATTTAGGAGGGAGGAAAAGTAAATAGGAAAAGTGCTTGGAACATCATTCAGCACCTCATTTCTAAACTTGTTTTCTTATGACTCTTGTTGTAGGAGTGCTTCCTATGAACCGACATCGTGTCGGCCCCAGCTGCTAATAGCAGGAAAAGCAGGATAGGGCCAGGTTTCCTCTTTTTGATTCCTTTGCATTTTGTTTGTTTGTTCGTTTTCCACTGAAATGGAAATGTCAGTGATTCCTTTTTCAGTGCCTCCATACTTTGGATCAGGGGCTTGAAACTGAGTTGTGTGGGGAAGGAAGAAACCGAGAAAACGTAGCAAAGCCAAAACTTACCTCCCACCTAAGCAGCCACAGAGAAGGCTGCAGCAGGCAAGAGATGATGGCTTTGGATGAGAGGGAAACCGAACTGAAAACTTAATTGAATTAAGTTCTGACTTGTGTGGGTTTTTTTGCTTTTGTTTTGTTTGTTTGTTTGTTTGTTTCTTTTCCGTTTTTGTTTGTTTTTATGGCAGCCAAAAAGCTGTAGTAAGTAGTGGTATTTTTTGTTTCTGTCGCCCAGTAACAGTGGGTTGACACAGACTGCCATCTTCTGTTAGTCATGCCAGATACTCCATGAGCTCTGTAAGTAGAGGTCCCAGATGCTGAAGTGCAAAATCACTGCGTGCGTCTGCGTCTCGTCTCTGTTTGTATGTTGTGCTTGTGTGCACAAGAAGCAATGCCTTTACCAGCACCCACATAGTACAAAAAACACAACCCAGAACTTTTCTGCCTCTCCAGTTATCAGGACTGGTGTTCAGTAGTGAAACATACATGCAGCTTTACTCCCTTGATTCATAGGCAGAGCAGATTCATATATCCTCCACATAATAGCATGGGAATTAAGTCCATGTAATATCTGTGGCTGGATGTCAAGCTCCTCAGCCACTCATAGGGGCAGACCTGGGGTCTTTCCTGGTCTGGATCTGCTGGTGCGTGAGCTAGTCCGCCTTTAAGTTCACTGGTGCAGTGCATGCACACCCACACAAGGACCCCACCGGTAGCTGGCTCTAGAGACACTTGACGTTGCCAGCTGCTGTCCCGGAGACCTCTGGGCCACTAAATACCTGCATTCCCTTGTCCCATTGCTTGCGCCCTCCTCCCTGAGCAAGTATGGTTTCAGCTTTCTTCACAGAATCATAGAATCACAGAATGGCTTGGGTTGGATGGGACCTTAAAGATCATCTAGTTCCAACTCTCCTGCCATGGGCAGGGATGCCACCCACTAGATGAGGTTTCCCAGGGCCTCATCTAACCTAGCCTTGAACACCTCCAGGACTGGGGCATCTACTACCTGAAAGGAAGTAAGTTGTGGGGAGCTGGGGGTCAGCCTCTTCTCACAGACAACTAGTGATAGGACTAGAGGGAATGGCCACAAGTTGTGCCAGGGGAGGCTTAGGTTGGAAATGAGGAGACATTTCTTCTCAGAAAGAGCAGTCAGGCACCAGAAAGGGTTGTCCAGGGAGGTGGTGGAGTCCCCGTCCCTTGGGGTGTTTAAGGAAAGGTTGGACATGGTGCTTAGGGACATGGTTTAGTGGGTGATATTATTGGTAGTAGGGGCATGGTCGGACCAGATGATCTTGGAGGTCTCTTCCAACCTTAACGATTCTATGATTCTGTTTCTCTCTGGGCAACCAGTTCCAGTGTCTCCCCACCCTTCCAGTGAAGACCTTCCTCCTAACCTCTAATCGAAATCTCCCCTCTTTTACTTTAAAACCATCTCCTCTTGTCCTGTCATCATCTGATGGAAGTTTCTCTCCATCTTTTTTATAAGACCCTTTTAAATACTGAAAAGCCACAATGAGGTCACCCTGGAGCCTTCTCTAG
>JAACYP010030659.1:0-41752 GCA_011076525.1 Nettapus auritus
GGGGGGGGGGGGGAAATAGGAACTATCTTGTCATGCTCACATCATTAATTGCATTTAGTCATTTCTCTACATGTGCTGCATTGTACTTCCCCAGAAGATGTTCCCGTAAGGGTAAGGAGGGTGACTGAGGAGCGTTGCTTTGTTGAGGGTGAGTCTGGGAACCAACAGTGGGCAGATATTTTAAAAGCCTACATGTCACTCTGCTAATTCTTTTTTTTTTTTTTTCCTGGCTTCTTACATCCTGATTTGGAAGGGAAAAGAAAGTTACCAAATACATTGCCAAAAAACAACACTCCCCAAAGCGATGTCATCTCTCCCCGTACTTTAGGATGTTTCTCATTCTGCCTCCTCGAGAGGAAATTCTGTCCCTCTTCCAGCCAGGAACCCTCCCTGGCCCTGTGCTGGGGAAGAACAGGCTGGAGCCTCTCTGACGAGCAAGGAGACACACGAGCAGACCTATGGCGAGGGCTGAGAGCCATGCCTCGGCAAGGAACCCCTTACTGCACCAGCCCTGCACTGGAGACGTACCAACAGCGGGGTTGTACCAAAAATAGCAAGGAGTATCTGCATCAAATTAACCAACGTATGGGCACAGCCAGGAACTTCTAACACGGGTGTACCAGGACTTTTCACCTTATTTTAACAGACAGCTAGCTTATGTACATTCTCCCTCTTTTCCCCCACTGTTCATTTTTAACGTGGCAAACCAGAACATAGGAGCACATGCTGAAAATTAACTAAAATATGGCAATGGCATTAAAGAGGTTTAGAAAAGGAAAGCAGAAAGTGATAGAGACCTGGCATCAGCTTGCCACTAAGGGCGTGGGCAGCTATGCCAGACATGCAGAATTTTAACAAGTCACCCAGCCAGGCTTTCCAGACAGAGAAAGGCAAGGGCATCAAAACATCCCTACGTTGGCTTTTGTGTCTTTCTTTGGGTGCTTGCAGCTCTCGGTGTTTACGTTAAATTAATACTGCTGGCTATATATTCTGTATACTGAGGTTAAATAACTGGTAGTGTCATGGCTGCTGGCCACTTCTCCCCAACCCTTCTCCTAATTAACTTTTTCGTCTTTACTCTTCTCACGGGAAATGCTGACATTTTTTCCTGAGCAGACACTCTGCGCCATTCACTCAGTACAAGATCAAATGTGCTCTCTTCTAGACCACTGCTCCCTTTCCCGTCTTGTACGTTCACTGAGAGTGGACACCAGTGTGGGCACTGCCTTACATTCCTTCAGTCTGGACTCTAATGTGGTGAGCTGCACAGCAGCACACATTTTTACTTTTTTTTTTTTTTTTTTTTTTTTTCCCAGTGTTCATCCCAGTTCCTCTTTTGGAAAATATCCTTATTTGCTTCAGTAAAGCTTTAAGCTCAAGAGTATGGTGGGCCCTCATTCAGTAGTGCTTTCTGCCTCCCACACCGATCTGGTGGAACTGTTCACGTGAGGGCAGATAATTCGAGGAGGAAAAGTGGAAGAATCACATCCTTTAAAAACTAGATGTAATTTCTCCATGGCAGTTTCCCACTGCTTTCCACTTTTTCCTCCAGCCACGCACTCACTTTGAAAATACATCATATAAAACAATCAAATCCTCCAAAGAGAGATATATATATATATATATGTATATATATATATATATATTTTTTTTTTTTTCCCAAAAAAACTCTCTTTTTCAGAAAAGCTTGTTCACAAACTAAAAATGTTCAGGTTTTCCAGGTGGCGGAACCTTGTCCACTCGGGCAGAAGCCCTTGATAGCTCATGTTATTTAGCATGTTATTATCCCATACCACTTGCTTACAGCTCACTGAAAACAGGGGATGACGGAACACGTTTTCCTGGACACACCCCGAATTTATTCTTAGTAAACTGTTTACTATATTTTCAGCTGAGAAACTCGGGTTACCGTGAGCCCTATTCCCTTTTAAAAAACTCCATGCCCAACCAGAGCAGCCGTTTCCAGCCGTGGGGAGAAGTGGACGATAACCCTTTCAGAGCCTCCTGTGGCCAGCAAAGCAGGCGCCTGGGGAAGAGAGCCAGGTCATCTCCTGCGGACAGGGCTGCTGCGATGGCAGAGCAAGGAGCACTGCTGGGAAAGAGGGATTTGTCAAATTCAGAGAAGAAGTTTTGGGATGGGGGACGTGGTGCTGAGAGGTTAAGAGCAACAAAGCCACGAGAGCACTACACAGACACGGGGGTCACGCTTCGCCTCTGCCTGGACTCAAGGCAATTGTCACTCCTATCCTGAGGAGATTCACGCTGTGTCCTGATGACCAGCACGGGTACCATCTGTACTGGAGATGAACGTCCTCATCACCATGCTGATGGCTCGGCCCGTGGCTACCTGCATGGGGACAGGAACACCGGTGGCAAGGAGCCACCTGAGCTGTGCCGGAGGCCGTGCGGCGGCCATGCAGGGCACACAGTGAGTACCAACCTCAGGGAGAGTCCCCTGGGAGCAGAGCTACCTCACAAGTGAGACTCACGTCATGCTGCTACCGTGACGCACTTCTCCACATGCAAATATAATAATTAGTAAAGCATCTTCTATTGTCCTTCCAAACCCGGCCTAACAATAGCATCAAATATGCTATAAAGCAAGAGTGGCATTTCATATTTTTAAGTGGAAACTCTGAGTTTCACAGGGACAAGTTTTGTAACTCTCCTCTACAAATTAGGAAGCCTGACTGTCTGGAAATAAAATAAAACATGAGAAAAAAAATCCACTTGACACATACGTACATATGTATTTTGTGTGCACATATGCAAGCAGGCATGTGAAGCCAGCCCCATGCCTCTGCTCTGTCCTGAATGATCTCGGCTCACTTACACAGAAAATCATCCCTATTTAAACGAGCTGCAACCTCCTCCCTCTGTTCTGTGGACACTGTGTCAGGTCCAAATGTATCTCTTTCCTGAGAATCGATTACAATTGCAACAGGACATTGAACTGAAAGCAGGTAAGCCTCATTTCAGGCTTTCTCTAAGTTTGGCTGCTCCGCTCTGAAGTTTCGTCATGCTACACCCTCTATTTTCCCCCAGACTGCTTACCGTGTCTGCTGTAGCATAGATCTGCTGAAGTTTCCCACCACTTCTACTGCTAATTAGGCTTCATCAGGGTTTTCACTCTTACGCTCCCTACTGTAGATAAATGCAGTGGCAGCTAAGCATGCTGCAAGAACTGTTAACTGTATTACTAGTTATCAGAGCAGTTCCAGTGGTCATGCTAAACAGATTATAATAATAATGGAAATATTTTAGCAAAAGATTTGTGTGAACACTGCAAGAGAACTAGCAAACCCTACTTACCACTCCCTAACTCCCTAAGTCCCTCATAGAATATACATCAGAGGAAAAAACAAACAAACAAACATACAAACAAAACTACTAACTTTTTGTCATTTTGAATAAGGGAAAAAAAAAAAAAAAAAAAAAAAAAAAAAGAAGCAGCACCAAAATTAGCCTGCTGTGCTGACCTTTGAGTGTATCTGGTAAAATAGAAAAAAAAAAATATTTACTTTAATTCCTAATAAAAGCCCCTTGAAAAGCATATTTAAAAACAACTACAAACTCTTGCTGAGAAGCTAGTAATTGAGAACGATACAAACAACCACCACCACAAAATTTGCCTGAAAATATAATAATAAATATAAAAGTTAATTTAGGTGTGTCCCTTATTAGAGTGGTCTCTATAGCCAGAAGTGGGATGGCAGCATACCACAGTGAATGCAGACACGATATCCAAATGCATTTGTGGCAAAAGATTTAAAAGAGAAAGAATGAGAACTGATGTGCAGATGATCTGCAAAAGATCTGAATACTAATAAAAATTAGGGGGAGGGAGGGAAGAAGGAGGGGAGGGTAACAGTATTAATCATTATTTCATGAAGTCCGTATTCACAAAGCAATTTTTTACAGATGGTTGGAGGTATTTCTCAGCCCTTAACTGACAGGAATACAGGAGGCTCAGAGGCCTTAAGCAGCAATTCTATTCATAGGCCCTTAGCCTTTATATAATTGTATTAAGTGCAGTAACAGACATAAATTAACATGCACTGACCCCACACTCCTAGCAATGTATGCCTTGACCTTTTAAAAAACCTCAAGAGTAGTACCAGTTTAATATTTGATACATCCTCTTTGGGGGGCAGATTAAATGCTGGTCTAGGAGGCGTTATGTGCTCGAGGATCTAGCAGGCCTTCTCCGTCCTTGGCTACGAGGGTCTGCTTTTCCTTCCTGTCTTTAAATGAGCAGGGTTTGCCTGTTTGGGTGGTAAGCTAGCTGAGGCCAGCAGAGCACTGCTAAGCTGCGTGGTGCCTAAAGAAGTGTACGACCTACGCCACGTGGAGAGCGAGCCCCGAACCTCTGAAGTCGTCTGCTCATGATGGCAGCTTTTGAAGGAAGACATTTTTGTTGTTTTGCTGCAAATCGTGCAGAGGAACTCGTGAGCAGATAATGGCCTTCTCGAAATTAGATGCCAAAGTGAAACAACAGGAATGGACTTCTTGCAGAAAGCTCTCCTACTAGCTTAGTTACTCACATTATTAAAATTTAAATTCAAAATAATGTAAATGTAAACTAACTATATAAGAGCCTCTTATCTGCAAACCTTTAATTTTATAACAGGAATATGTTTCTTCTTCCTCTGAAACTGCCAGCTTCGGAAACGAGAGCAGGGGGACCGTCACCAAGCGTGCCTGAAAATGGCAGTCCGTTCCCTTGCTTTGCTGGGAGGCGGGCTCTCTACTTTTGCAGCACGTGCTGTTAATTAATTTGCCTCTCATCCTTCTACCTCACAACTCCAGTGGCAGCTAGAAAACTGTAGTAGCTGCCTTGAAGATCATAGGTTTAAAAAATAAAAAAATAAAAACAGAAGTATGAGACTAGAACTACCGGCACGGCAAATGCTGGACGACACGTTTAACCAGGAGGTGGGAGAGAGCTCAGGGACGGAGGAGGAGAGGTGATGTGAAGGAGGCGATTCCACCCAAAGCTTCCTAACTTCCCTCCTCCCTGCCTTCTCACGACGGCAGGCGAGCTCGGCCTAGGAAAGCCCCACCCCTGTCGCTTTTTGGCTCTCCCTGGGGCTTCCCCGGCACAAAGCCGGGGGAAGGGGCCAGGAGCCCCGGGCAGCCGCGGCCTAGCGCTGCGCCAGGCCGGGAGCCGCCGCCGGGGTCAAAGGGGAGCACGGCGGCCTGGAGAGCGGCCCCGAGCCTCCCGGGGACAGCCCCGGATCCCCGAGGGGACCCCGCTTGCCCCGAGGGGAGCCCCGTTTACCCCGGGAGGTGACCACCCTGCGGCGCTGCTCTCACCTGGCCACGGCCCCGCTGCTCCCGCTGCTCCCGGGGATTCCTCGGCCTCGACGGCGCGGCCGCACCTGCGGGGAAAGGCGGAGAGGGAGCGGGTTAGCGGCCGCGCCCCGGCACACGCACCTGCAGGGCAGGGGCAGCCCCCGGGGGGACCGCCGCCCGCCCGCTCCGCCCGGGGCTGAAGCTGGCGGGGGACTGGAGGGGACACCGTGCCCCGCCGGGTCCCTGTCACCGCGGGGGACACGCAAACCGGCGGCACGACGGCTGCCCCGGGACAGCAGCCGAGGGCAGGGAGGCCCGGTGCCGGGCACGTCGGGGGAGGCGAGCCCAGCGCTGCCCGGCGCCGCCCGGCCCCGGGTGCGCCCCGTCGGGGCCAGGCGAGGGCCCGGCGGCAGGAGGAGGCCGCGGCGGCTCCCCGGCAGGGCCGACCCCGAGGGGGGGCGGCGAGGGAAAGTCCCCCCGGGGCTGAGGGGGAGGCAGAGAGAGGCGGGGGGGTCTCCTCGTCGTGGGGACGGGTGCTGCAGAGCCCAGGAGAGAGGGGCGAGGGGAAAGCTCGCCGCTGCGGAGAGAAACCTTGAGGGTGAGAGCAGGGCAGGTGGGGGGCGAGGGGCTGGGGAGGGGAGAGAGAGCCAGGCTTGGGGGAAGCCCCCGGGCAGAGAGGAGCAGCCGCCGCCGCAGCAGCAGCCCTCAGCATGGCAGCAACAGTTGGCTGGCAAGGTGAAGAGACGTGCCTCTGAACCACCGCGCCTCCGGTTTCCACTCGCCGCCGAGCTGTGCCCCTCGCCCCCCCACATCACCCCTGGTCTTAGCCCTCTCGAGGGACGGCAGGCAGCAAGGAGGGAGGATGCTTTTTCAGCCTTAGCTTGGCCGAGCCCTCAAACCACTTCGCCTTTTTTTTTCCAAGTTCCCCTCTAGTACCTTGTCTCTCCCTTTAAAATATGCTCACATGAATAAAACCCCTGTAAAGAGGGTTGCTGGCGACTGGAAAGGACAAACACTTTTTTTTTTTTCCTAAATAGAAGAGGATAAATAATTATGAAAATGCAAGTCTACTTGAAAGATACTGTGACCCTTCCACCTCTGTTTTCATCCAGCCAGCTAGTGCTCAAGCTACGTGTCCTGAACAAGAAGGAAGGGAGGGAGGGGAGCGACGAGGTGCTTTTTCTTCGCCTTCTTTCCCCGTTTATCCCTCAGCCAGCCTTTTACTCTTTCCTAAAGTGCAGGCAGGTCTTCAAAATCTCTTTTATCTCTTGAGAAATATTAACTCCTAGCCCCGACTGTGGTCCTCGCCCGATCTCTCCCATGCAGGCTTCCCTGAAATGCAAGATCAGCCCTTTCTCGGCCGGATCTCCCTCCGTGCCGGCGACGGGGGAGCGAAGAGGAGAGCCCCGCTACTTTCTGCCGGTTCCGACGGTCGCTCGCCCCCCCCGCCCCCTTCCCACTTTACAGACACCGGAGCCACAGGCCCCTGTGTGGCGTCAAGCGGCCGCCCTGCTCCCAACTTGCTGCTCGGATCCCGGCTCCTTCACGAGGCTGATCCGCACGGACAGATCTGCTTTTAATCGCTTGTTCTTTTAGGGGGTGGCAAGCGGGGGAGGGGGGGGGGTCTTTTTGCTCTTTATTTCTAGCCCACGGAAGCCGGACTGGCAATTACTGCAAAGAGAGGGAAAATGCAGCTTCCCCAACTCCTGCCTGAGATGCTCTCAGTGCTGTGTGCATGCACAAGGCAGTTTCAGAACCAGAGAGCTGGTGCTGATGCTGCTCTGCTCGCTTGCAATCACCTCGTCCAAAAGCATCGCCTCGGCTGGGTTTTCCCCCGGATTCTGCCTTTTTTACCCTTTTCGGGGCCGCTAGCTTTTAGGGAAAGAGTGATCAGAGAGATCGCCGGACTGCAAGTTGCTTAAAAACGGGTTGGAAGTGGGCAGGGGGGAGGGAGGCGCCTTTGGCAAACGCTTCCATGGTGCATCTCCTGCTAACTGGGGTCTCCCCCAAACCGCGGCGGATCCGTGCGCCTCCCCCTCCTCCTCCCTCCCTATTATTTATGGGGTGATCCCAGTAAATCCCACCCTCCCCACCTCGAAATAAGCCGAGGCTCCCGATTACAGGGCATTTAATGAATCGCTCCGAAGATTTTTTTTTTTTTTTTTTTTTTTTTTTTTTTTTATGAATTAATCTTGATCAACTAGGACGCCCATATTTTTAAAATACAGATATGCTCTGGAAGGAGGGGAGGGGGAGAAAGGTGAGGGGCGGAGAACTTTTAGGAAGTTTTTTCTCTATTTTTATTTTTCCATGAATGAAATAAAAACAGCCATACAGTTATCCGAATAAACGTGTGATCTGCCCCGTTAGGCAAAAGTCGATTAAAAAGTTAGGCTAGTAGGCTACGGTGGATATTTGGACGTCCGGGGGACCAAGCGGAGTAGGAAGGGGGGAAAGGGTGTTTATTTCACTACATGTATGTATATATATATATATACACACACACACACACACACACATATATACACTCACAGCATGGAGAGGTTGGGGGGGAGGGGGGCTGGACGGGGGAGAGGGAGAGGTGCCAGGAATTAATAATAGAAGCCCACAGAGTCTAGATAAGTCCAAGGCTCGGCGATCGCAGCTGCTGCTCCTTCGGCGAATGCGCCCTCCGCGAATGCTTTTTGGGGTAAGGGCTTCCCGGGTAGGTAGTTATGTACAGCAAGCCCAGACCGCAAAAAGATTCGCGAAGGACAAAGTCTCCCGCGGCTTCCTACATCCATCCGGCCGGCTGCCGCCACCACGTCCACGGGACCCACGGGCGATCGGCTCCGCCATCCCCGCCACGCCGGGTCCCCACCCCCCATCCCCGCCGGGTCCCGCTCCCCGAGCCCGGACCCCGCCGCGGCGAGGCGGCGGCGGCGGCAGGAGGAGGAGGAGGAGGAGGAAGAGGAGGTCCCGTCGCCCCCCCGGCGGGGCCGGGGCCGGGGCCGGGGCCGCGGGAGCGTGGCGGAGCGCGGCGTGTCCGCGGCCCCGCTCCGCGCGGAGGCTCCGGCGCTGGGCACGGGCGCTGCGTAAAGAGAAAACTCTCCCCCCTGAGCGCTAAATAAATAGAGGGCAGGCGGGCAGCTCATTGGTGCGGGCTAAAATCGTCACCCACCAATCAGGCGGCGCCTCACATTGCCTATTTCTGCTTTTTTTTTTCTCCTTTTTTTTTTTTTTTTTTTTTCTTTCCCCGAAAGGGGGAGAGGCGGGCGGGAGGAGGGATGGGAGGGGGAGAGGGAGAAGGGGGGGGGGGAATAATAATAAAAAAAAGAAACATTTCCATGCCTAATTATTCACCGAACCCGCGACGAGAGCACGTCCCACAGCGCGGCCGGGCCAGCCCCGACCTCTCCGAGCCCCCCCGGACCCCCGAGCCCCTGGCCGCGCTCCGGGAGCCGCAGCCGCCGGGGCTCCGAGCCGCACGGGCAGCCCCGCCGTCGGGGGGCCCCGGCTGCGGAGCCGCCTTTCGCCCCGGCGGGGGCGCCCCAAGCCGGCCGCCACCACCCGGCGGGCAGCCGGGGACACGGGGGACCCGCAGCGGCCACCGGGCACACGCGTGATGCTGTCGCCCCCCCACGTCCCCACCCAAGCCCCAGTCAGCCCCGAGGGACGACCCTCCGGGGGGCAGCGGGGGACGCAGCCTCCCTGCCTTGTCCTCGGCTCCATCACACCAGCCGAGGTCGCGGGCGACCCGGGCACCGCCACCGGCAGTGCCGGCCGGCTGCTAAAAGTTTCCGGGACCTGGCACCGCAACTCCGGAGCTCTCCCCCCCGACAGCCCGCCGGTGCCCGCAGGCGGCGGCAGAAAGGCGCACCCGCCGCGTCCCGGGGGGCTCACGCACGGCTCGGGGAGGGGAAGGGACACCGCGGGGGACGGGCTGGGACGGGGGGACACGGGGCTCGCACCTCGGCCGCAACTCGCGAAGTTGGGAGTTCGCCGCCGCATCCCGCCGCCGCCGCGCTCCGCTCGGCTCCGCTCCGCTCGGTGGGAGACGGGGAAGGGGGAGACCAGGAGGAGGAGGAGGAGGAGGAGGAGGAGGAGGAGGAGGAAGCCCACGCGAGACAGCGCTGCCCGCACCCGCACCGCCGCCGCTCCCCTCGCTCTCCCGGACCCCCCCGGAGCCGTCCCGGGGCAGAGCAGGCGGTACAAGTTTCAGAAGCCCCGGCACTTACCTGGCCGTGCGTCCCTGGCCGCTCCGGCGGTCCCGCGGGGTGCGAGCATCGCCGAGGGTGCTTTGTGTTTTTGTTTTTTTCTTTTTTTTAAAAAAAGCCCCAAAAGCAAAGCGTCCCTTCCTCCAGGTATGTATATAAGTTACTGTACTGTGTGGGAGGGTCACGATCTCACTAGGTGCAGAAGATTCCCCGGGATTAACCCCTCCTCTCCCTTCCCCTCCTGCAACTTGTTGAGGGTTTTATACACACGCGCGCGCCCGCACACACACACGGGCGGGCAGCGGGCACACGCACACGCACACACACACACACACACACACACACACACACATACACACGGGCGGACGGGAGAGCAAAGGGAAAGCGAGCTCCGAGGAGTCCGGCTGCCCCCCGACGCCGCGCGATTGGATGGTCTTTTCGTGGAGAGGGGACGTCTCAAGTCGGAGTCACGATTCCTCCTCAGTTTGGAACCATCTGTGACTGGAGCCATGACGCAGCCAGAGCACATTACTCACTTTTACAGTCACGACTTGGAAATCCGTGCAGTTTCCAACCAAAATTACACCGCCACCATTGAATTATTTAATAGGATCCAGTTAAGGGTAATCTCATGCATTGTGCCGAGAGAGGCGACGGCCGGGGAGGGGAGGGCTGGCGAGGCGAAGGAGGGGGCGAGGAAGGAGGGCATTTCTTGCTCCTAATGAGTGTTTTGCAGAGCTCCATTAGGAGCGGCACCGATTGGCTCCACGTGCTGGGAGCGGCCGGCTTCTTCCAAACAAACAAACAAACAACCCGGGGGCCGGGGCCGCTCCTAAATACGACCACGCAAGCTCGGGGAAGGGACGGTCGCGCATTAGGGGCAGCCGGGGGTGGAGTGCCGCGCTGTGCATTCAGCCGCCCGGGTGTGATTAATTGCGGTGAACGATGTCTTTTGTGCGCCTAGGTTAGAGCCGCTGCATGCAGGCTCGGCCAGGACGCGCTCTGCCCCCGGCTAAGCGTGCCGAGCCGCCGCTCGCGTCTGCACCGTGCCATTGTCTGCAGGATCCGCAAGCGGTGCCGGGCTTTGTGTGGTAGGTAGGTGCACCATTTTCTACGCTTCCTTCTACCGCAGGGCGAGGGCTAAGCGTGAGCGGCGGCGAGCCGCTTTCCCTCGGCTGCTGGCTGCCCGCTGGGTTTTCCTCCCCGGCTGCGGGGAGCTGCGAGCGGGGCCGGCCCGGGGCTCCGAAAGGGCGCCCGGCAGCGGCGGGGTAACCCTACAGGGTCCCCCGGGCTCGGCAGGGGGGGATGCGAGCAAGGACGCGGAGGACGAGCCCACCACACACACACACGGCCCCTAAAGAAGGGGCGAGCGCTCCGAGAGATGGGGGGGGGGGGGACGACGATAAACGAGGTGGGAGGAGAAGGGGTGAGTCCAAATAAAGCAACCTATAGCCTCCTATTCTGCCGAGCACCATCATCAGGTGCGGGCTCTTTCAAACGCACGGGCGGGAAGGGTGGGCGGCGGCGGCAACGGAGGGGAAACCTCGGCGGTGCCGGAGCCCCCCGGGCCCCCCTCCCCGACGGCCCCGGCCCCCGAGCGCCGGCGGCTCCGGGTTGAGCTCCGGGTTCAGCACCGGGTTGCGGACAGCGCCCGGCCCTGCGCCCCCCCCCCCCCCCCCCTCCCCCGGCAGAGGGAAGCGGGGAGGGGTTGGGGGGGACACGGGAGGGAGAGGGGCTCACTAGCGCCGACGGAGAGAGAGGGAGAGTTGCAGCTCGCTATTGATTCAGAGGTTTACCGGCAGGGTGATTCCCCCTTTCTGCAAGAATTCCCCGTCTCCGGGCTCCGTGCATGCACCGGATTCACGGCGGAGACGAGCGCGCAGCCCCCTCGCTTTGGAGGAGAAGTAGGGAGGAAGGAAAACAAATTAATCCAAGCATGCACTAGAGAAAGACGAGACTCACGGCCACTCTCTGCACCATGCACAGGAAAGATCACTACTTACCGAACGGGAACTCCTCGGCTAGGGGAGGGAGGGAGGGAGGGGGAGGGGGGGAGGTGAGGAAGGGGACGGGGGGAATCCAACAATTAATTTCCAGACAGGAGTTGGAAAAAAATACTGCGGTGATGTCCAGGTTTTCTTCCACCCGCGCTCGCTTTTTATACAAGTGCAACCCTCTGTCTATTTCTGGAACGCGATCAAAACCCTGATGCTATTTTTAGCAGGTACTGGGGAAAAAAATCCACACACAAAGGCATTTCGCTGGAACGCTCCGTCCAAAACATTAAATGTGCATCCAGCCTGCCCCCCCCCGCACACAGTCACCCCCAACCACGCGCCCCCCTACCCCAGCTGCTTTCTGCACCACCATCCCCAGTTGCTTTAGGTGCATCCTTGCAGAGAATTAGAGGGGAAAAACAAAACAACACAATACAAACTCAAAGCCCAAACTGACCGCCTTCCATGCTGTCCTATTGCACAAACCCCTAATCCACAGTTGTGTTGAGTCTGCCTCTGCTTCTCTGCCTGTTGCCTTGCAAGCATTACTGTGTCTGTCTTCTTGCACTGTCTCTATGAAGTGGGCTTTGGAAAAAACACAACAACCACCATGCACCAGTTTGCCATCGTGCACAAGCATGGATTTCAGGCAGGGATGCTTGCTTTGCCGAGAGACATTGAGATGGTTTCATATAGTGAATTGCACCCTGCACAAAGAAGGTTGTTTTTCCTTTTTTCTTTTTCTTTTTTCTTTCTTTTTTTTTTTTTTAAATCTCTCCTCCCCGCCCCGTGCCTTCCCCCCCCTTAAAAAACCCCTTTGTTTGGAGAATAAAGGATCTATAAATATATATACGAAAAAAGGGTGTGTGTGTGTGTGTTTGCGTTCTAGTAATTCACTACGAGGGGGGACTGGGGAAAAAATAGAATCATTAGGGCTTGCAGGCTGCAAGGAGCCAGCCTGAGACTCCTTTGCAAGGCTGCGTCAGTTATCAGCTATTGACGTCACGTTCAGATTCTCCTCTTCAGAGGCTCTAGTTCATCATAAAAGATGTCTGTGCTTGGAGCTTTGTGCTTGCAGAAAGGCACTTCAATTCGAGGAAAAGAGTTAATTAGCAAGCCCCATATTTTGGGTCGTGCCGCTTTCTGTACAGTTGCACAAAAATCCTGGGGTGGGGGGGGGGATGTGCATATGTGTGTTTGTAAGGGAGGGGGAGAAAAATAAAAATATGCACTGGGGATGGGGAGGTATTTCTCAAAAAACACACACATCCCATGCAGAAGCACAGACAGAGAAATCTGCATAGCCAGACCTTGCAAGAAAATCTGACCCCCCCCCCCCGAACCCCCCTTCCCCAGCCCCTCCTCGTGTTTAGCAATTTTAGCAAAAAGCAATTTGGATAAAAAAAATCAGATTTTGAATATTTGCAAGGCAGACAGCATGGGGGGGAGCTGAATATATTTTAGCATTCCCTTCCCCCCCCCCCCCAAAAAAAAAAAAAAAAAAAAAAAAGCAGCTGCAGCAGCAGCAGCTAGTCCCCCTACCACCTTACACTTGTATTTGGCTACTGTAGCAAAAGACAGATATTGATAAAACCAGGATTAATTCTGTATATTTGTCAGGCAAACAGCCCCGTCTCCTAGAATGACGCAAATAACAGATTCTATGGCTCTGGCTTTCTATATTCTGCACCCACGCACTCTGCTTGGTCTCCCACGGAATCAGCTACAGAGAGCAATGATCCAGATTATACAGGGAGAGGGGTGGGGGAATGGGAGAGAATAACAAATGAAATTGCAATTAAAAATTATAATGCTGCTATAGTCTGTACGCAAATAGCTAACCCTGAGCCTGAGCAGGGGCACACACAGACACACGCTGGCACCCACGAGCCCCCTGCCCCAGCACCGGGCACCAGCAGCATTTAGACAAAGAGAATTGTCTTGCTGACAAATGCAGGGGTTGTCTGGCAAAGAGAGGTATTTCCTTTATGCACCACACCTTTCCCAGCTCCCATTAAGCAAAACGCATCTCCGAAACGACCTCGCTTGCCACCGAGTGTGTGCAGAGGGGACAATTAGCACAGGCAGCTGGGGAGGGGAGGGGGGCCACCAGAAGCCCTTCCCCAGTCCCGGAGGAGCTGATGAGGACCTTTAAGAGCAGGTCGCCTTCCCCGTCTCCCAGACAAAGGGACGCAGCTACTTCTTAAAATGCCTAAAAAAAGGCAAGCGCAAAGGGCTGTTGCTATTTTTAAACACATCTCTCATTTGTTGGAAAATGGCACTAAAAGCATCAAACAAGCTCCCCGCCCCCGGGGACCGAGTCAGACACAGGAGCGAGTCCTGAGGGGCAGCTGAGGTTTGTGGGGACATCCCTTCCCCAGGTGAGGATCGAGAGCCCCCCGCCATGCTCTCCCACCACTAGCCCACTTCACACATTGCACGAAGGGAGAAGCAAAATGCCAGGGCCGTCAAGAAGCCGTCGCGTTATTTACCATCTAACCTGCACACGCGCAATCCTCAATTTATTAACTCACTTAATTATTACCAACTTCTTTCGCAGACAATGAGTTTCCTAATGTCAATGAATGGCAATCAATGAGGTAACGCTGTTTCTCCCTCTTGCCCGCATTTAGCCAGGCAGTGCCAATGCCAGTGATGGAGCTGGGCAGGGAACCGCACTCTGAGAGGAGGCCACCCCACCGCCGTGCCAGGCCCAGGGGGACCACAAGGCCCTCAGTGACTGCACACGCTCTGTTCGGAGCAATCCCATGCACCCATCTCCATACACACCAGCCACCAACTTCCCTAGACTGGCAGAGATGTTACACTTCAGACCTGGAGGAAAATCCCGTCTGGAATCGTGTTTTCACCATACGGCCTGCTCAGCAGTAGCAGTGCAGAAGCCAGAGTGACACGGAGCAATGCCCAACGGCGAAAGCCCTTAGCACTTCAAGACCCCAGACAAACAGCCAGCTGTGGAACATACCTTCTCTGAGGAGCTGCAATGAAGTTCTTCCTGGACAAATAAAAATATTAGGCTACACAGGACACGTGCACCTAAACCATCTTTTACCACTCAGACCCAAGAGTTTTGAGACAGTCCATGGCCTACTGCAGAGGGAGGGCACAGTCCTCTTCTCTCTGCCCTCCTTCACATAGACCCATAGCTTTGCATTTTTATGTAGTGGTCACCTCTGAGTAGAGGAAAGCTGTCCACCTTTAGCTCCTCTCTGTTGCAAAGACAAGGTGCCACCACTGCCATACATAAGGGATGATCCCGTTGGCAGGTCTGGTGTGGATGCACTAGGAAGCCATGCGCTCCTGGACCTCAGGCCCTCTCCCATGGGCAGATGCCTGGGATTCCCCTCTGCTTCCCACCTCCTGATCAGCCCCTTGCAGTGGTTTGTTTGTTTGTTTTTCCCCCTACACTCTCCAATCTTAGTGAAAGAAGTAGTTAATCCTTCCACCATAAGGTTTCAAATGTCTTTCTGGAAGCTGTAGAACCATCTTTCCGCCTCAGTTTCACAAACACGCCCTGCCTCTTCCTTCGCTCTCCTCTGCTTCTCCACCCAAATGTGCCATCTCCATCTCTGCAGGACCATCTCCTGTCTTGCCTGTCTGCTGCTTAAGGCAAGGTGGAAGCAATGTCCAGTGCCCAGGGAATCTCTGGCTTCAAAAAAATACATAAATGGAAGCCATCCAAACTGGAAAGAATGTTTGGCAGGCAAGCGTGTACCAAAGAGCAGTTCCCACTTCTCCTGATCATTAGAAGCACTAAAAGGAAAATTTATCTTCTATCTTGATATTTTAGTTATCAACAATCTCCTTGTTTCCAAACAATTAAGCCTCCCTACCAATGAAGTCTTAATGAAAAGAAAGTCTCCTGTATTGAAAAGTCCTCTCTTAAAGGTCCTCATTTAGCGTACTCCACTGAAAAGTAAAATCACAGATACTGGACAAAGCACCGGAGTGCCCACCAGCTGCAGGTACGCTGTCTTACACCTAGAGCTGCTGGAAGTGCTAAAGGGGGCAGACCCACCGCTCACATGTATGATCTGCATATTGGACTGTCCTCACTCCTGGAAAGTTCCCTTCTGTACTCTGCCCTAACAGACAATGGCACACACAGAGATACTATTGTTACTACTAGCAGGAAAATATTAGCCGGCACAAAACTGGTGCTCAAAACAACTGTGATCTGTCAATTACAAAGTAGTTTTGTTTGCAAGTAAAAGGTAGTTTTGAGGTGTTTGTCACTTGTTTGGTTTTTGGTTTTGATCCACCAAGTTCAAGGCCCCATCTCTCATTTTGGACTGGAAGATGGCTTTCACATTCTCTTCAAGACAAGGATCAGCCAAGATCAGCACTGCAAAATGAGTGGAAAGTAGCCTAAACATGTCATGCTACAGCAGGAATGTTACTTCCTCAGAGCTTTGGAGTTCTGCTGACCTATGAGCCAGGGATTGATTCATTAACGTAATTGTTACAAAACATTCTCCTAACCCACACTTATTCCCACAAACTGTTGGAATTCATTCTTGGGCTCCACTCAGGCAACTGAATGACACTTGATGTTTTCCAAAGGCAAAGAGAGCAGAAGAAGAGCAGAGACAAAGAGTGAAGTGCCACAGAGATACACCAGGAGCTCACAAAACCCCTCAGCCTTCTGAACATAATTCACCTTGCATCAGGGCAGTCAGTAACTTATGCTAGTTAACCCTTGGTTATAGGAAAATATAGCACCCAGAGGAAAGAGTAATCACATTGAAATTAAAATAAATTAGAGTGACATCTCTTCCACAACCTGCTGCCTACTATAGGTAGCAAGGTCAAAGCTAGTGATAGGACCTGAAGAAGAGTGATTGCTAACTGAAGCAGGGGATTGGGATCTAGATATTCCTCTTCTGATCTAGATATTCCTATTCTAATCACAAATTTGCTGCAATGCATGTTGAGCTAAATGTTCTCATTGAAAGCCTTTTTCCTTTAATATTTTCGAGGTTCTCCTCAAATTTCATGTGAAGAGCCCATCACTTTATGCTTGGTTTATCCACCTATAAAACAAAGATAAGATGACCTACTTACCTAACCAGGATGTTCTTGAAGATATCTATAGCATTGAGATAATCAATAAAAGTCATCAGTGAGAAGAAGACAGCATTATTACAAATAATCAGAGATCAGAACATACAAGGAAGCACACAGGAGGAAAAGAGTGCTTTTCCTCCAACATCGTAAAGAGAAGCTGTTCGGTATTTTAGCAAAGAAAATCTCACCTGTGTCAGAAGATCAAGGACATATTAAGACTTGTGACTTCAAGGTATGGGATTTTTTTTTTTTTTTTTTTTTGAGAACCCAGAGACCAGGAAAACAACAAAATAGGCAACTCACATGTTGATGTCATCTCACACAGATTGTGTTAATAATCACCTTGATCAGTTTTTGACTGAAATGCCAGTATAGCTGGGTTGCTCTGTTATCTTTAGCTTTTCTGTTTACATTGTAGAGAAATATAATGGCTATGACATGTAAAGGGATAGAAACTGGATCTTCTTCCAATGGCAGCAAAATCAGACCCTAGAGACATGCTTCTGCGTAGCAGGGATGAAAAAGAAGAAAACCATTAGCATAATGAAGCTGGTGGAAAAAGAGTACAGAGGTCTCAATATTGAGGATGATATCAAAAGGAAATCATACCACTTTTCAATTAAAGTCGAACCTATGGAAGAAATACAGTGAATAGACATCATACTTCAGATACATGGAGCATAACTTTTTAGGAATCTTGCCACAAATTTGATGAGCCTTTATACTAAGGTTTGATTTTCATTAGCCTTAAAAATGGAACTTTTCATGAATAAGACCCAAGACCTTTAACACAATGTGCACACATATCTGGCAGCCACCTTAAAGAAAGAGTTATAAACAAGAACACAAGGATAAGACAACAGTTTGTGGTGCATTATACAGGATCTTGTACTGGTAGGACAAAAAAAAAAGAGAGAAGGCAGTGATGAAGAAATGCCAAAAACCTGTGTCAGTCTTTAACTCAAAATTAGCCAGTATCATAGCCAGTGGGAGAAAGTGGGATATGGAGTGGGGTGATATTAAAGTAATTTAGGGAGAATTTATTTACTGAGATAATAGAACATGAAGCCGGGGAACCAGTCAAAGAAAAAAAAAAAATCAGGTTCTCCCTAGGAAGAAGACATTTGGGTGGAAAAAAAGAAAATACATTCATTTAACTGCATTTCATAGATGATGAGGTGAAAGACAAGGTGAGATGCCTAGGGTTATGGAAGCATGGCCTTGTGAGCTCTTATTCTGACCTTTGATGCTCCTGTAACAAGACACACTGCTCTTTCCTACTTTGTTGCCTCTGATTTGTTCTTCCTCATAATGCAATTCAGTCTGGCTATAAAAAATTACAATATAAAATTGCTACTCAGCCAGAAACTCCAGTGGATATTCTAACCCTGACAGGCTGGTTATTTTATCAGTCACTTCTCTACTTACCTTTCTGGCATTCCTACCTAGCTAGAGCCCAAACTTCTAGAAATCCCCATTCAGCAAGGCAGAAACATCTGGCAAAACGGATTCCAAAACCATCAGGGAAAATTAAAACATGAATGGAGCATAAGATCTAGATCACATATGACTTCTTGTCTGAACATCTATTTTTATCACCAGTTAACATTTATACATCACATGCCAATAGCAAGTTCAGCCCTATAAATGGCACCAAGATCCAAGCTGTTTCTGCTTGGATCCAAGCTGTCTCTGCTATGCACAGTTTACAAATTAAGCCACTGGGTCCCTGACTGTCACTGGCAAACCATCAGTGTGTGCAGAACTTTTAGAAGTCCCAGAAGGACCAGCTGGCCAAACAGCAATGGCTTTTATTTTCCCAGTTGCTGAATCTTCTCTATACAAACTTAAGACACTTCACTTCCTTTCACTTGCCCATATAAATGACTACTGCCATTGATACATAGTGTTATTTGACCATGAATTGGAAGGAGGTAATTAACATGACTGATCATGGGAGTGGAAGCATCTGCAAGTTTTTTTCTTTTAAGAAATGGTTCACCTCCCCTAGGGAAACTTGTGACATCTACTGGACTGACAGCTATCATGGAGAAGACAGGAGATGCCATGAAATTAACAGGAAGAAAGACACTTCAATATTCTGAAGAGCACAGGCCTTTAAGACAGTCTTCAGAAACACTATTGCATTGCATACACCTGATCACACCAGCCAACAGATGGCCAAACATGCAGTGGAATCATAATGGTCTCCTCCATTTTGTCTTGTCATTAGTGGAAACACCAAAGCAGGGGATGGCTGGCAGCTGTAGCTACACTTACATTTCCTTAATATCAGGAGATATGTATTAACACTTAACCCAGCTCATCATGTGAACTGGATGGGGAAGTGAGCATCATATATAACTTACTATTAGTGGGATATCAGGAGATCCATGGATGAGCGACAGAGAAGTGCAGGCTGTTATGGTATTGCTATAAATGCTTGCTGCAAAGCCAGCTGATGAAACACATACTTCTGCAAATCCCTCACAAATCATAATTTTGGTGCTGTTTTTGCAGTAATTACAATTATTGTAGGACTATATGAACAGAGATACAAAGTCAGAATTATATTCCATATAATGATTTTCTGGGTAGTTCAAGGTTTGCATATAAAAGCTATCCTGAATTGTTGTTCAAGACTGACAATGAGTACTCAGCTAAAATTAGTAACCTGTTAATTAATTTATTTATTTTTTAACTTTAATATTGTATCAGTCAATTGCTTCTTACATTAGCAACACATGTCACCAGTAAAACTTTCAAATGTGAGCCTTATTATTATATACCAGCAATCACAGATTAAGCTCATTCTGTTGGATGCCGTGCAAACACAGAATGAAAAAAATAACCACATGGGAGGTTCTAGCTAGGAGTAAACACCTGAAAACACCGTTTTGGACATTAAAATAAACTTATCCTTATTCGGGGGAGAAAAAAAGGAAAAATAATGATAGATTATGCCATTTTTATCTAATCACCCTCAGTGTAGTGGGTACTGTACTAAATAACAACCAAGACACAGTACCTACCGCATGAGGTTACAATCCAATTGGAAGAGCACAAAGACAGACTTCCATGAAGAACAAAGGAAAATGTCTTGTGTCTCAGCATGATTTTGCATTTAAAGGATACATAACTACTTTTTCATTTTGGAAGGGATGTGGATACATTGAATAGGGTATTTGTGGAAAGGCATTCCAGCAGATCATTTTGATAAGATCAGAGACAGATACAAGTTGTTAGGAAGGAGATCTTGGACAGAACAAAATGGAGTGGAAAATCATGAGCTGCAAGAGCAAGATGCATAGCCTCACTGTTGATCTCATGGTGGGATTCATTGGGAAGCCAGTGCCTAAGTTTAAAAAGTGGAAGAAACTGAAGCTTCTATACAACAAGAATTTGCAAGAATGAATTGCAATAACACAAATATCAGGGGTGAGACAATCTTGTTAGTGATCCTGCTGTTTTGGGGGGAATAAACATCATGAGTATTGAAAATACTCCATGGACTACATGGATGAGTGGAGCTACTCATATTTGGCTTGATACTAGTTTTTCAAATGAGAAAGCAGAGCTGAATGAACCTGCCAGTGAGACAACACATGGGTGTCAATGAAATTTACAGCATCTTTCATAGAGGTCTGCAATGAAACTGGGGGTGGGAACTTCGTTCTTCCATTTATCCAGTTGTAAAGTGCAATATTTAGCAAAATAGAAGCCTGAGTGAAGCCTTCACAATTTCATGACTGAAGTCACGAAATACCATGAAATAGCTGATAAAAGATCAAAATTCAGTTCTTTACCAGTACTCACTTTTTGTCCAGTCCCTCCACTATATACACAGTTGCATAGAAGAGTGGGTTTTCCTTAATACTCCTACAGAACATATAAGGTAGCGTAAGATTGCCTTTCTGAAGGGCTTTTTTTTTTTTTTTTCTAATAAGAAATTGCAAGTTTAGCTGTTCATTTACTATGAAGAAGGTTGTATCTAGATCTCTAGTACTGTGCAACTATTACTTAGACAATCCAGAGATAAGCTATGGGAAGAAATGCAGGATTTTCATCTCAAACACTATCCACCTGACACTTAATATATTCCATGGTGCCATACAGTGCCACCATCTTGAATAAAAATTTCATTTTAGCATTTAGTTTGTGACATCCTTGAGATAAGTTGCATCACAGGACATGGCTGGACATGAGAAAATCAGAGCAGCAGGAGAACACACAAAGCAGGAGGAACTTTAATCAGGAATATCCTTCAACACAAGCATCTGAACTTAGACAAGCACTTCCAGAGAAAGATCCTTTGGTGTCGTAGTCCTTTTCATTGCTGAGCCATGAGGACAAAGAAGTAGAGACAAAGGAGAAGGCAGAAAAAGAAGTAGTAGTTAGTAGTTAGCTCTTTCAACACAGAGAATCCTTCTATACCTGACATGAAAAGACATAGCATCTGTAATACCACAGGAAGGTAGCTGAGCTGTGTGCAAGCTGGAGAATTCCCTCTATTGCACAAGCTATGCAAATATAATTGTAGGCTAGAAAGTGCAGTGACTCATAGGTGAAGTGGATGTGAGAATATCTGGGTTAAAGAGAGTCTGTACTGAGAAGACCATGTGTAGGACCTTAGAAGTTCCCAGAGAAAGAGAAGGGAAAAGAGTTAATGAAAATTCTTTAGAAAGAGTCATCCTGCCACAGAATTTTATTTGAAGTGGCACATGAGGAGCTCCTGAAGGTGTTTAAACCTGGTGGCACTTCAAAACGCTCAGATATCAAGATCAACCAAAGATTTGGGAGTGGCATTGAGGGGCAGAGAAAAGGAAACAGATCAAGCACAAACCTCAGAAAAAGAGGGTTGGAAATAATACATATAAATGTTTTTGGCAGGACACGATAGACAATGAACCAGGAATCAGAGGACTAATATATATTATGAGGGTGCAGGCTGGACCCAAAACATCACTCCTGTGTGCTGGACTCCAGCTGTTGTAAAGCTCTGCAGAGAAAGAAGAGAGCGGCCCTCCCTCATCGTGTTTCGCCTCCTGCAGTTCTCACTAATAGATGACCCCAATGACGTACACGTTGATATTCACAGCGATAAACCACAGGCTTTCCACCTTTTCTCAGCTGGACATGCAAATGACAGACTAGGGGTGAGCAGATGGCAGCAGAGGTGATTCAAGGCCATACTAACATAAGATCTCCGTATTTCTGCAGGAGAGGTGGACTGAGGGTGGGAGAGGTGGATATGAAGGCTTTGCAGGCCCTGGCCCATTCCTGACCCTCCTGCACTTTGTGACAGTGGGTGGAAATGGAGCAGGTGCAAGCAAGAAGGGAAAATGCTGCCTCCAAACCACCTCTCTGTTGACTTTGTGTCACCTGCCATGTGCCCATGGCTTTGGCTTTCAGAGCTGCCTCACAGCTCTGAGGCGTTAGGCCCTCACCCTGCAGCTGCATGTCAGGCCCTCTGAGGCCAGGCTACTCCATGTAGAAGGAGCGATCCTGTGTCCTGGCTGCGGGGTCAGGGCCACAGCTCTATGGAGCACCTCAGCTTCTGCAGAAGAAGAGGCACACGCAAGGTGTGGCGAGCTAATCTCAGCCCTGTGCCGATCATCACGAGGCATTGGTCATTATTCTTTTTGTTAAGCACAAGCTGAGCAGGGTTGTGCCATGGGAAGAGGCTTCCCATCAGTCCTCATGGCCACGCGGTAAGCCTTCCCCTCAGACAGTGAAGATCATCCAACTTTTCCAGATTAAGAAACCCGCTTGAAATTAGCAATAAATCAAACCTGCTCTTCACAGGCAAGACATCTGTTGATAACCATGTCAAGTGCAGCAGCATTAAAGAAAAGCAGGACATGCACCACAGATGGCTGCAGCCAAGGTGGAGGCTCAGGCTCAGTGGATGCTGAACACGAGTTTCTCCCGAGCTACCAGGCTCTGCAGTTTGCAAGCCCCTGAGAATTACCCAAGCAGCTTGCATCTCGGGTTGCACATTGCAGAGCAGCAAAGTTTGGAACATGTAATTCTCTTTAGTTTCTCTATAGATCAGCTATCAGAAATTACTATGTATAAAGATTTCCCTCTACAGGTGGTTAGAGCTTGTAACAGCCTCTCACTTTCTTGCATCGCTTTAATTAGTATTTTGTCTCATCATTTACTTTGTTATTATTTTACCTGTACCCCCACACTAAGGGCTTGCAGTCTATTCCCAGTGGTAGCAAATTCTCTATGCAAGAAATGTCAACTCCCTTCCATCCCCCTTAAGCTTTAACGCTGCTGACTTGGACTCTTTTTGCAATTAAAATTCCATTTGCAAGCTTGTTACCCGAGTGAGTCAACCCCTTCGTTCGCCTCCACCCCCCCCAAAATGTGGCTAAGTGAAAGTTGCAGCCTCTGCAAAAAGTGGGGCGGGGGGTCTTAAATACACATCTCCCTGCCTGCAGTTTGGGCTCGCAAACTAGCATGCTCTCCTGCAGGAACATCAAATACACAGGACACACGACACGACAGGCTAGAGAACTCTTTGCAAGGAGAGGGAATGCAATGTTGTCCAGTTTTTCAAAAGGCAGGCAGCAGAACAAATCAGAAAAGTCTACTTTCTTGTAAAAGCATCTAACAGCTGAAATCAAGAAACTTTGCAAAAAGCAAAACACCTGCACACACAGACACACGCACACACGCACACACACAGAGAAACCTACCTTGCAAAATCTTCTTCACTTATTTTTGTATGCAAAGGAAAAAAAAAAAAGAAAAAAAAAAACAAACCAAAACAATCCCCAAACAAAACGAAAATAAATAATCCCCCCCCACAAGAAAAACGCTTTCCCTTCTTCCCCACGCCTTAGCTGGATTTCTAGGGAATTTGGGGACGGGTGGGAAGAGCAGGGGGTGGAGGGGCCGTATAAATAAACTAGAGCGTTTCGAGCTGTGTATCTCGCAAAAAGGCTGTGGGTTTCGCGTAATGTGTGTCTGCACTCTTCCAGGAGAAAGGCAAAAAAAAAAAAAAAAAAAAAAGAGGCAAAAAAAAAAAAAAAAAAAGAGCCAAAAAAAAAAAAAAACCAGAAAAAAAAAAAAAAAAAAAGAAAAAAAAAAAAAAAAGGCATAGAAAAAAAAGCGAGGCAGTTCGTGCTCAGAGCCTGACTTGGAGCGGGGAGCAGCTCCCCCCCCGCCGCCCACGCGCCACCCCCGCAGCGCCGAGCCCGGCACCTCCCGGGTGCCTGCGCGGGGCGGAATCGCGCAGCCCCCGCGCGCCCCCGCCGCTGTTTATATCTAGCCCGGCGGCCCGGGCGGGCACACGCGTGTGTCCCTGTCTGCCTCCTCCCCGTGCACACGCTGCCCAGGACAGGTAGCGAGCGGTGTGTTTTGGGGGTTTCACTGCACTGCGTCTCTGTTTTAATTTTTTTTTTTTTTTGGGGGGCCGCCCCCCCGGGGGCCCCACGACACACCCGCACCCTCCACCCCCCCCCCTCGGGTTTGGGGTGCGGGAGCTCGGGGTGCCGGAGCGGGCTGGCAGCCCTTGGCTCCCGGTAGCACAGTCAGTTCCTCCAGTGTGTGCTATTGACCTGCATTGACGTCATTGCGTCATTAGGTCTCCCTTAGAAACACTGACTTTCAAAAATAGTATCAAATTAATTCAACTGGCAGAGAGAAGCCACTAGCTGGAATGAGCCATAAAACTCCAGAATCTTCAGCCGGGCTTTGCTGTGCTGCCCCCCACCCTCAGCCCCCCTCCCGGCAGAGTGGGGAGAAATCAGATTGTATGGAAAATACCATTGATGGAATAAAAAAAAAAGAGAGAAAGAAAAAAAAAGGGGGGGTAGGGAAGGAGAGACCAAATTAGATTGCAAACCCTAGACCAGCCTCTCTCCCTCTCGTTCGTTCCTTTCTCTCTCTCTCTCTCTCTCTCTCCCCTCCTTTCCCTTTTCTGATCTAAAAATAACCCCCCTGCTTGAGCTGACTGCGGTATCTTTTGTGTTGCATCTTTCTGTTTTTAGCCTTTGCATGAGCCATTGAAGGGTGGCCCACGAGAGATCAGAAGCACAAGATATTGATCTATCGATACCCTCCGGGGCCAAGAATTAATTTTAAATGAAAGAGCCGCACCTTGATTTTGGCAGAGGGTGGGTGGGTGGGTGGGCAGATGACAGGGGTTATTTTAGGATACCATTCGCATTCTCTGAAGCCGCAGCTTCCACTTTCTCCCTCTAGATTCATTTTAAAAATATCCTTCCTTCCTCACCCCACCTCTCTCACGTGGACCTGTGGGCAAGCACATGTCACCCCCATTCATACAAACACAATGCAACGGAGCAGCGGTAATTTGCAGAGATGGTACATTCACAAACAGCAGCACAGTCCCTTTAATGCAGGTTGATTTCACAGAAAGGACACCGCAGCCCAGAGGAATTTGATTAGACTGGTGATTTAAATTTGCAATCTGCTTATTGCTTTCCTTATTGTCTTCACCCTAACTTAGCAAAATTGATTTAATTTCTTTTTCTTTCTTTAAAAATAAACAGGAAAAAAAATCCATTTACACTGTAGATGGAAGACCTGAATCTCAGAACTGGGGGTAGAGGACAGGAGAAAACATCGACGGCGGTCGGCTCGCCAGAGCTTTGGGTCAGAGCCTGCAGCAGGCACCCACCCCTCGAGGCTCAGATGCCTCTGCCTGTGACCCACGCTGCACTCTTGCCATGCACCAGACCTAATCCTGCAACATTCACCATCCAGGGGAGTGTTGGAGGCTTTTTTTTTTTTTCCCCTCAGTGAAACTATTCAGGAACAGAAGCACTGTGCTAGACAGTAATAATTTGCAAGATCGGGCCATAAATAGGGCTCTCGCCCTGCAAACATTTATTCACGTGCCAAGTGTTAAGACTGTGACTAATCTAATTTGAAATCAAGGGGATTACTCATCGTAGTAACATTAAACTCATGCATATTTGCAGGATCAGGGCCTAAATGATTAATCACTGCTGCAGCGAGGCACCACTGGGTGCACCAGGTGTTGCTTGGGGTGCTCCAGCCCTGTGTGCTCAGAGCCATCCCGGGGAGCGTGGCTCGGTGGGCTGTGGAGCAAGATGAACAATGCTCTCTGCTAGTGATGGCACATGCAACATGCCTCGACGTTGCCCTGCCCCATCAGGTCTGGTTTGCTGCCGAGGAGCCTCGTGGAGACCCTGGAAAAGGCCACTGAGTGCAAATTTGGAGTTGTGAATGGGAAGACCTGGGTACCCAGCCTGCCTCCAGCAGGCATGTCATGAGCTGCTTTCCTTCACGCAATGACCACGCATGTACCCTGCCTGCAGCTGCCTCTGCAGACTGCACATTCCCTGAAGTTTAGCAGAGGTGGGTGCAGAGGCTCCACCCTCACTTCTAGGGGAAAATCTAGAAGAACGAAAGCACGGCCATTATGTGAATAATACATTAATGCCTTCCTTAATGTTACTGCTTCTCTTCTTTATTTCTCAACGCATGGTGTGGCCCTGTTCAGGCTGCTCTGTTGCCTGGCATCCCTTTCTGCTGCTGCACTGCCGCCACTGATGACTCCACTGCAAAAGTTGCTGACCTTTGGTCTCGAGCCCCCGGATCAGCTTGTGGCAAGCTATCGGATCAAAGACGGAGCAGCGCTCATGTGCAATGAGACATGTGCTGAGGCAAGAAGGTTTCCAGGCAGATCGCTGGTAAAATACCTGGGTGATTCCAGGTGAGACAGGGTGCTCACTGAACCTCAGCTGCACCCGTGCACTGAGCAGGTGAGCTCTTGGGAACTGCACGATGCATGCAATTCTTGCTTTTTCCAGGGGTGCCTTTTGCCCAAGCCCCACTATCTCTGGTTTAAAAACCATTTGCGAGCGCTCTAAAATAAACAGCCTGATTTTGTTTTAGAAACGCAAGCAGTCAGGAAAATCAGTAACAGAGGGGAGATAGATGATGGTTAAAAAACAGGATTAGGTTACACGGAGCAAGGCAAGTGAATACAGACAAGAAAAAAAAACAAGTAAGTTGGTCATCTGCCCCAGTAAGTCACTGATGCAAAATCCCTTTAACCCAGACTGCTCTTGAATTGCCTTTTTTTTTTTTTTTTTTTTGGGGGGGGGGGAGGTGGGGGGGAGAGGACAGGGCTCCAGAGAGGCAAAAGGGATCGGGGGGGTGGGGGGGAATTGAAAGGTGGCAGAAAAGGGAAACAAAGGAGAGGGAGCAAAGCTGGGGCCCTGACCCAGCAGCACGAAGGAAGGCTCGGTGGAGGAGGAGGCACAGGTCAGCAGGAAGGAGAGTGAGCTAGTGACTCCCTTGCTTCCCACTGTGTAAGTAGGAATTGTTAATCTGGGGGCAGTTTGCATCCATCTCACTGCCCTTCTGCTGGGGGGTGCAAGCAGTGGTTTCCACCACACAGCACTTTTGCCCAACCAAGGACAACCCATTGGGTTTCCAGGGCTGTTGAAACTCTCCCCAGCATGGCAGGAATGTGCTGGGCTTGGACCTTGGCTCTTGTCCGCTGTCCTGCCACCTGGTACAACGGTGCCTTGGTGCTGCTGTGCTCCTACTGCCCCATAGATACCCCAGATCTCCTCCAGAGCAGGGCAAGGCTGAGACATGGTGTGGGAAGAAGGGGGAAGAGAGCTGCAAACAGTGTGTGGATGGAGAGGAAGAGAAGGGTGTCAGAAGACATGGAAGGACAAAGTCTGGGTGCAATGAAGGGGATTTCAGATGCACCACAGGGGAGTATGAAGAAATGGAACAAAGAAATACAGGGGATGAAAGCAGAAAAGAGGAATGTGAGAAGCCGAGCAATTGGGCTTCACAAACTTCTCAACCAACACCAGTACCTCACAGGGCTCTGGAGCGCGTTGTCTCAGGTCTCCTACACATCCTTCAAGTTGCCTTCTTGTCTGTCTGCTCTGCTGTTCAAAGTGGTGTGCTCAGGGGCTCCAGGCTGCTCCCCAGCTCTTCCCCAGGGCCGCATGCTGGTACCTGCAAGCACAGGAGGGTGAGGAGAGGGAACCCAACGTGGGCAACACAACAAGCCCACACAGTGAGGAGAGCTGGGCTCTTGACATGGAAAAGGTCACTTTTTGTGGATGGACAGGACTGAAGAAGATTACATTCTCCAGAACTTTGCTTATAGAGAATTAAATTTGCTTAATTTCCTTTTGGAACTTAGGGAAGCAGAGAGTGGCTAAAAGTCTGAGCAGAAACCCTGGAGATGCAGCACTGCATCGCACACGCTGCAGTGCAACCTCAGCTCTGCCCTCCGAGCACCAGAACACACACCTATGCCCTGCCTCACCCACTGCTGCTCTGGAAACGAGGACAGAGGGCTCCAGCACAAAGCCTGACTTCCCTTGCCATGGCAAAAGGCAGTGGAAGGTCATGCACAGCTGACAGGAGCAAGCTAGGCTTGGCCTATGTTCAAGTGCTGAGCCCACACGCATCACACTGGAAGTCATCTTGACGTCTCCCTTCCTTTGCAGATTCCTTCGGAGGTGGCCTTGCTCTGCTCACCAAAGGAGCAGCAGGTCACACCAATGCACCCCACCAGGCTGCTGGTTCCTGCAGCAGCGGATCTCTACGGGCACATCAGGAAAACCAAATAACATGCACCTGTCCCCCAGCACAGCCCTCACACTCTATCATGATATCAGCTTTTCCAAGCTGCTCCCACTGATAATCAATACAGCCACAGTCAACACAGTGAATACACTCAGAATAGATGCAGATAAATGCTGGATTTCCAATTTGTTGTTTGTGTTTCTAATAATAGCACACCCAAAGAAAGCATCTTAGGTCTACTTATTAGGCTCCTCACTTTTTGCTGTGCCATTCCCTGGAGCTAATGCCAACAGGACACAGTTAAGGTGGTGCTGGGGAGTGATATTTCTTTTACCGTTTTATTGCTGACTTCTCAGACGTTGCAGTCCTGTGAATATCAGAGTTTTCTAGAAGAGCAGGGAGACACCACGCTAACTGTGCAGCAACAACTGTTCTGAGCACTAAATAACGGTAAGGGAAGACAGCTCAGTGCACACAGTGCTTTGTGGTCAAATCCAGCAAGATCGCAGTCCAAACAAGATACTGTACAAAGAAGGATTAGGAAAGGGCTTAGGGAGGATGGGCAAGGTAAGTTACTGAATTTAATTGTTGTGGGTCAGACATACCTTGTTATTTTCCATTTAAAAAAAATCAAATCGGCATCCTGCGTTTAAAGACCACTAGGAATTACTGCATAAGGTGCAGTCCTGGAAGAAGAACTTAGAGAAGTGAGGTTTGGGGTCTGGACAGGCTGCATGGCACATGGGCTCAGGGGCACCCGTAGGGACGCATGCCACCTCACCTAGACAGACATCAGGGCATGCGAGGAAGGGGCTGTGTGTGTACAGCCCCAAGTGAAAAGATGATGCCATTTTCTCCTACACAACTCGAAGCCCAAGGTGAAAATCTGGGTCTGCACAGAGTGCCAGGAGCCCAACAGATGGAGATCTAGCAGGGATTTAACAAAAGCAGTCACAATCAGCTATGGCACTACCGAAGCGCTGGCACACCCACAGCACAGTGAGAAGCCCCCATCCTGCATCCTACTTCTCAAACGTGCTCCAGGGGTGAGCTGGGCTTCCTGGCCCCTTCCCTGCAGCTTTGTCCACGCCACACAAAAAAACACTGAATGGCACGGTGCTGCCGTCAGCACCACGAAACGGCCGTGCAGTTTCTGACAGGAGACCCCTCTGCAGCAGTCCGAGATACGACATCCCAAGCTTTAGCACACTTCAGGCTGGGTTTAGCTCTGCTGATTTCCCCAGCAGTTTTAAGACACACACATCGCTGTTGTGTCAGAGTGTCTTTCAGGACAGAGAGCACTTTGCAGGTTTCTCTCTACCTCCATTGCATTGTAGCTCAAAGTCTCGGAGAGGCCATTTTGGACAAACTCACTCAAGATCTAACTGTATCATACTCCAGGTATATCCAGCCTGTTCCCCCATCTTTTTGTATAAAACCTTACGGTGCCCACATCCTGCTTGCATCTGCACAGCGGAAGAGACAGAGAAGGAGGGCAAGGCTGCTTTCTGACCCGCGAAACGGGGGCTTTCTGTCTTTTGTAAGGGAGATGAAGGGGCTTGAAGCCTGAATCTTTGAAGCTGAATAATGATGGCTGTAGGCCTGGTCCTCCCCTGCGTGGCTGCTGGAGGAGGTGCTCTCCGTGACGCACTGACTTGTCACTATGGAGCAATCCAGTATTTCCCCTCCTTGCACTGTGGGGACAGCGCAGGCAGTTTTTCTTTCTGCCTGGCATTTTCCCTCCCCCTCCACCTTGCAGAGAGGAGGAAAAAAATCCAGAACATGGGGCCAGGCTCACACTGTGACTGCCCTCGCTTGGGGTGCAACCTGCCTGCAAGGAAGAACACCTCGCACCAAAAGGGTGGTCCCAGCCCACGGAGGGTGCAGGTCTCACAGCATTGCCCGGGCACTTGGAGGGAAGGGGTTATGGGCAGGCAGACATGACCGTGGCTCACACGTACCTGGTATCGCTTAGGGCTGTCTTGACCACTCCTCTTTGCCAAAATTGTCCTTAGCTGAACTCCACTGCAGTCACCGGAGTTCCAGGCAGCAAGTTGCACATTTTGACTCATATCCTGTGAAGTTAGAAACTGACTCCCAGCACATCTGGCTCCATTTTGGATCGAGAAGATAGGACTCTAAAAAAGCCAATAAAACCACTATTTACTGTCAGACACCCAGCCAGAAAAGCTTCTGCTCATCTCGTATTTTCTCTTATCCATTGCACTGGAAAATCTACGTGAAAGCAGGACTTCGCAGTGGTAACCAGCAATTCCTAGCCCTTCACCTCACCACAGACGCATAGTGTGGCCATGGCAGAGCTGGGCTAAAGCACCCCTGGGGGACCAGGCTCCCGGTCAGTGCTCAGCCCCCTCTCTCCCCTCCCCTCTGCAGCCCCTGGTACACACCCTGGTCCCTGGCACCAGTGCTGCAGGGCAGGAAGAAGCAGCAGAAGCTCCCCGCGGTGGGGAAACGTCTATTGCACCTGGCAAGGAAATGCAGGTGAACGTCTGGGTTGCTGACGAGTAAATATTCTTCCCAGCCAAGGGCTCTACTCCCATCTTGTCTAGCAGAGGAATTAAAAATGTTTGGCAGCTGAGCACGTTTGCTACAATACCTTAAAAAAAACAAAACAAAACAAAACAAACAACAAAAAAAAACACCAACAAAGCATCAGCAGAGCAGCTCAGGCTGGAGCCTGTGGCTGTCACTAGCGTCCTCCCAGCTTTGGCGTTGCTGCTGTCGTTACTTTTGGTGGAGTTTGGGAGCAGAATTAGCCTCTCTGTCCTCCCCTCCCCAGCGCTCCCTGCCTAAGCAAGAAAGAGCTGGCAGAGTGGCCACGGGTGCATTTTAGGACACGAGTGCCCTGCCGCGCCTCTTTGTCTGCCTGTGCACAAGCCCCAGCGCTGAGCTACACAGTCACCAACAGTGCCTGCTCCAGAAGCATTAACTTATGCACACACCATTCACCAATTGTTCAGCGTTTTTGTCAATGAATCCACATTTTATGAATTAGAACAGACCATGCCCCCTTGTGGCTTGACTTGGCTCCCTTTTCCAGGCTGAGAGCCCCCTCAGCACCCGAGTTGGGGTGACTCCAGCAGGGAGAGGTTGCGCTGGACCCTGCCCCTCGGCTACAGATATCCCCCGGTGCCGGAGGAGGTGTCCGGGCATCTGAGCACGGAGCCTAGGGGACAGCGGGTGAGAAACAGCGGCTGCTGAAGGAGGAGGAAAGGGATATTTATTTCTCCACAGCTTTAGGAAGGGTTTAGCTAATTTAATCAGGCTGAAAAGCAGCGCAGCTGACATGCAGGCAGAATGCAGTCCTCTGGTTATCCGTGGAGCAGGTACAGCGGAGTAAATGGCTCCTGCCTGACCTATATGGCTCTGACGTTCGCTAGAGAGCACGAGTGGAGCTGATGCTTCGCAGCCTTCCCTCTCCTAACCCCTTCCTGTCCCTAACATGGGATTTTCTAGGTTACGGTAGTGCTTTAATTACCTGAACCAGTTTCTGCTGAGACCCGAAATGATCCCCATGACCTAAACCACAGAGGGAATCCTGAGAGGACCCGGGTACGGTGCTTTGATTCGGGGACTGAAAGAACGAAGTGCACCAGCCACGGAAGAAGAGGAAAAACTGCTAGTGCAGAGCCCGCAGATGAAACCGATTTACAATTAGGGTCACATCCTGCAGTCATCACTCATGGCAAAACCCAAGGAAAGGGAAGGAAGAACAAACCTCCCAAAGCCAGTGAGAGCCCCAGGGCTGCAGGTTTGTCGTCTGCTGGCCTGTGCCTGGGGCTGGAGCAGGGCCCTGAGCCTGGCTACTGCATCTCGCCTTTCCTCGGCGAGGCTCTGCAAAGCCAGCAGTTGGTTCTGCACCTCCTGGGGGCCGTGTGGCTGAATTATTGATGGCGGGAGGTGAAAAGCAATAAACAAGAAATCAGCCAAATTGCTAGCGTGAGGGAAGAACAGGTATTAATACAATTACAAAAAATGAAGCCCTTGTTCCTGCAAATGGGGGAAGGAGCGCAGCGTGGTGGTTAAAGCAGAAAGGGAGAGGCAGGACCCCGGGGCTGTGGCTCTGCTGGGTGCGTGGGCAGCTGGCTGAGGCCTCGGTACGTGCTCGGTTCATACTTGCCTTACTTGAGGTTGCACGTCCTCTGGTCAGGGGTTTCCTCATTACTTTTGGGAAACAGCTGGTCCTGTGGGGCCCATGGGCAATGCTACAAACACAGTTGGTGCTCAATGTAAAATCCATGCACACACATGTGCTTGTGTGTATTTGTGACCCCTTCCTATTTAATTATCTGCCTACATCATTAAAAGAGTTTTGGGGTGGGTGCCTTTTACCTGTCTGCCTGTACACACAAGGACCTCGATCATGATTAGGGCCTCTGAGAACAGAGGCAATAAGAGTTTAAAAATATATACAGTGGTGGGTGTTGTGAGTGACCTTTGTTCCTTCTGCCTTAGACAGAAAGCCTTGTTTTTCAGTAAGCCTTACACAGTCTTATATAGGTTGTGGGATTTTTTTTTACCTCATGTGGCTGTCAGTTTAAGATACTCGGGTAGAATATTTAACTTGGATGCTTTTCACCTTCTTCTCTCACTCTTTGCATGAAGCAGCACAAGTTTCTTCTCCTGAGTGAGCAGAGTGTCTCTCATAAAAACTATGGCAGCTAAATCTGGGATTTTTGTGATTTCTCCTTCACAGGTCTCGGTTCAAAATATTCAGTCTTGTTGAGAAAGCCCCTTCACGCACAGGGAGATCTGGAGCAACCAGTAAACTAGATCATGTCTCTTTCCTCCTCAGGAATGCAGCAGAGGAAAGCAGCTTCCTAAGATGTCTTCCTTGGGGCCAGGGGCTCCCAGTGAGAGAAGGGGAGTCAAGGAGGGGAAGGAGGAAAAATTGTAAGCACCACCTGTTCACAGAAGAAAATTACCAGGACTGCAGCTGAGATCTACAAATTTCACCTCTGTGCTTTTCAAAGGTACAACAGACATGGTGCTGTCCAGGAGAAGGCAGAGATGGTTTTGCCCTGATGGATTTGGAGCTCCTGTGAGAGATGTCTGGGGGGCTGCTTTGGTTAGCAAAAGCATCCTGAGGCTGTGATATAGCCCGGAATATCTTTGGTGCTCCATGCTACATAGACATTAGCTCTGCTACATCCCTTGTCTCATGGCCACTAAATTAATGAAGGAATTAGCATAAAGATGCCTCTACCGAGATGCAGCTTTCCCTGACGTTGGCGGCACCACTCCTGCCTTGTTTGCAAGCAGAAATGGGAACACAGAGGTCAGGGGATTTTCCCCTTTGCTCACAAACATATTTGGCCTGATATTTCTCCCCCTGAAGGAACGAGCGTCTCCTTGCCTGGCCTCCCTGCCCCCTGGGCCTGACCCCCACCAGCCCACCCTGCAGCTGTGGGAGCCAGGGGGCTGCAGGCAGAGCCCTGGGGGGCCACGTGTGGCTGCTGCCACAGGGTGGGAAGGGGGGCAAGGGGCTGCGGGGAGCAGGGATGCTGCTAAGCTGCGCCAAATCCCCCTTAAAAACCTGCGGTTCGGTGTCTTGCTGGGTTTTATTTCTCTCTCCCGTTCCTTTCTCGCCCTGGAGTTCTGTAGTAGCCCTGAATTAGCATGTCACGTGTATGGCATGTGGAAATGAATCAGGGGCATGTGAGGAGGAGGAGGACGCCTGTGTCTGTGTTTGCATCCAAGGATCTCCTCTCACTCGGTGTTTGCGTAGGTGTCTAGCTCCCTGCTCCCCTCCCCTCCCTGCCTGCCTCGCTCTCCCTGCCTCCCTCTCATCCCTCCATCTGGCCAGCCCAGCTCTCCCTGCCAGCTCAAGCAATACCTCAGGCAGCAAATGCAGATTTTTTTCTGCACCCCGGCAGGAAAATGGGGTGGCCCTAAGCTCCCCGTGCGTACTCAGGGGAGGGTCTGTGTGTGTTCCCAAACACAGGCTCCCTTTCCTGTTCCCCCCTCCACCGCATTTTTGCTCCTTAGTCAGCACCCGAAACCCTGCAGACTGCACCAAGGGCAAGATTATTAACACTAACGCACCTCAGCGCGGCTCCCAGCCCACCCCAGAGCTGTGGGGGTCACACTCACCCCCCGCGAGGAAGCTGCCACTGGCAGGGGTGGGATGCGTCCCTACGGGGGCACCCCAGCAGAGGAGCTCGGTGTGGTGTGGGGGCAAAGGTCCAGTTTGGTGAGAGCTGGGGGGCCGGAAGGGGTGCTCAGGCCATCTGGGGTCACAGCCAATCACCCCAAAACAGGGCTGGTGCCAGAAGGGCTGGGGAGTACACCCTGAGCCTTGTCCCTGCAGCAGCCACCCGCACCAGCCCAGAGCCCCCTAGTCCCCAGTCGCACTCCCGTTAGACCAGTCGCCCCCTCCCTGAGCAACAAACTCCAGTCCTGCCTTTTTTTTCTCCCTTCCCTCCTTTTCTTTTGAAGTCTCCCTCGGCACTGGGCGAGCTGGGATGTTTCTGCATCCCCCAAGGCCCCTTCCCAAGAGGCGGGGCTCCCTGTCACCACCTCCCAGGCTCCCCCAGCGAGGGGCGAGGCTGGCCCCTCGATGCTTCCATCCAAGCCCCCCTCCTGGCTGGGAGCAGCCACCTCCCTCCTCAGTGCTCTCGTCCCTCCTTGGTCCTCTCCCAAACCCAATCTCTGATGGCCCCTTTTGCCCCCAGGCTTTCCCTTGCCCGGCCTGGTCGGGGGGCCCCATGTTCCCCCTGGGGCGGCTGCGGCTGGTGGCGAGGTGCAGCCCTGAGTGAGGCTGGCTATAAATAGCGCCCTAAGCTCCGCTCTCATTGACACCGCTTGGACAGAGCACGGAAAAATAAACAAAGGAGACTCCGGCTCTGAATGGCAGCCACATTCCTCCTGCTAAATAATAACAAATTTTCCACCAAGGTGCGCAGGTAATGTGCAGACCGGTGTACAAGGGAGGGAGGGAGCAGGAATCAAAACAAATTATACACCCCCAGTGCGTGTCAATATTTTGGTCCCTCTCATTCTGCCCTGTAGTAGCTAAGTACACACAGATTGCCTATATTTAGAGAAGGGTATATTTTTAAATACTCAGAGATGGAGCTTGTTGCCATTAATAATGGTGGAGCGCACCGAAGGAGGCAGCCCTGGCGAGGACTTGTCGAATGTTGCTTTAGTGACATATAGAGGCCTGACAGATAAAGGACAAGGCAGGAGCAGAGCAAATATTTTGAAATCAAGCAGTGATTACCCTGAAGTTTGCAGTTGTGTTGCTATTTTTACACAGGGGGCTGTTTGCACCGGGAGATCATCCACAGTTCCCTGGTGCAGAGACTCAGGCAGTGGGAAGGGAGTTATATTATCAGGGGCTTATTTTATTCTGTGTTTTCCTTCTTTAATTGAGGACAGAACACATTCTGCAGCAGAGAGCTTCAGCTCACTACGGATGAAAGCAGGGGTGGGCACAGGGAAAAAAAAGTAGTGTTTATTACCAAATTCTGGGATGCTAACTCAGCCTGATTTAGGAAGGGCAGCGTGTGCATTTTAACAAAATCTTTTTTTTTTTTTTTTTTTTTTTTTTTTTTTTTTCAGTCCTGTGCTTCCCAAAATAACCTCTCCCAATCTGAGTATTTCTATAGGGATTTTAATCACAACTTGTTATATATATTAGTGGAAGAGGAAAACCATCAATTAAGATCTGCAATATAACATGTTGGGAGAGGTACATGCCTGGTAGTAAAACCTAGCCAAGAAGGTTAATAGGTGAAGGAAGAAGGAAGAGAATGAAAATAAAACAATCAAGACAAGAGGAGCAAAAGACCTTGACTCTTACTTTATCATTGGGTAAATGAACGCTGGGTGACTTACCCAAGGCTGTGGAGTGAGTCTGTGGCATCACCATCTTGTCCATCTCAACACAACACTCCCTATGTGACCAAGAGCTTTTTGCTCTGCAGCATCTAAAAAGGGGGCCAGCCCTCCATGGCCATGACACTCCCTAATTATCAGATCTGCGGACACAAGTACACCCCTGATTCCTGGCAAAACCCAGCTAGGCATGTTTTACACATGCTTGTGTGCACAAAGAACACTTGATAGGTGGGAAAGTGTGGAGGAGATGATGCTCCTCAGCCTCTTCCTGCTTCTGCCTTTGTCTGACCTGGGTAAGCTGTGCTGCCCTAGCTGGCAGAGTAGAGCTGGAATAGCTGGAGAAGGTATGGGGTGAAACTAATTAGTATCTCATAACAGATGGAAGAAGCCAGAGAGTTTGGGCTGCACATACATGGTCCATACCGCCTGGGAAGGACAATGCCTCGCCCCATCCTGGACTGGGCTTCACAAATACCAGTGTGAACCTCCAGCTGCCCCTTCACTTGTGAAGATCTGGGTCGTTTTTTTGCCCCCCCCCCCCCTTTTTTTTTTTTTTTTAAAACCTTGGAGTGCTCAGCCCATATATTCGAGCTTTTACCTCACAACTTCCCTACAAACAGATTCAGTGAGAGGCAACAGGCTACAGCTACCTCCTTTCCTGTGAGGGAGAGGGGTGGATGCGGCAGGGCATTTCAGGCTGAGCCAGCTACACCAGCTGAACAATCCTCCCTTTACATCTTCGCACGCAGTGCAGATCTATCTTCAGCTGAACGCTGGAATGAGAAACAAGCCAGCAGCCTCACGCTGCCCATCTGATGCAGGTGCAGCACACCCCACACACACGCCGGGGATTTGGGGGAGAGCAGGCTGCAGCAGGGAGGGATTCCCATTGAGGAGCCCCCACTCACTGCCTGCTCGGTGAGGCGCGGGGGAGGGCTCCTCTTCTCGGCACCACAGACACGAGATCAGTTGCCTCACGATGGCACAGTTCCCTGACTCGTCTGGGAATTCACGCACCACTCTCGTTTGCAGCCTCCAAGCAAACGGGACCGCGGCTGGAGCGACGCACTGGGGCTCGTGCCACCACTGCCCACCTGGCCCCTCATGCAAACCCGTTCCTGGCCCCAGGAAAGGGCTGCCTGGCCACGGTTCTGAGTGGGTGCTGAGCTGGCTGGACCTCCCAGCTGCAGCACCAGTACGGAATGGCGCTGAGTAGAAAGCTGGCTATTTTGGTAAAAACAGCCTTACCTTCACAGCCTCCCACTGGTCTGATCCTTGCTGACGGAGGGTGGGTTGGGAATAGCTACCAACTTTTGCATCTGATAAAGCTGCATCCACGGAACCAAGGGTTTGGAAGTACACTGATTTATTGCAAGCTCTCATCCCCAGATGAAAATGGCCCTCACCTCCCCTTTATGTTTTGGTTGTGACAGCTCATCACACTAATGGTGGTGGAAGCTGCTCTACGAGAGCTGCCGCAGCGCAGCAGCGCTGGAAGGCACCTGCACTGCTCACCTACACAACCTGTGAGCTGCAACAGGGTCAGCTGTCACCAGTGCGGCTCCTGACTGATGTCTGCTGAACCTCCTTGGATGATTTGCCAACATCCCTTACACCACAACCTGCATTTCACGGAGCATTGCTCTGCACTGCAGAAAGCAAGTACAGTGGTTCTGCACTGGCCATGCTCAAGTCCCCAGATGGAGAACGCGGACAGGCCCAGCCAAGGCCTGTGGTCACACCACACACAAGGACGTGACAGCTGCACATCGGCTCCTCCATCCCGGCCAGCAGCTCCCCAGCTAAGACGAAACACTAAGGCAAGCACAGGTCGAACCCGCTCTGCAGAGCGGCTAGGCCCTTGGGCCGTGTAACTACCACAGAAGCAGGCACAGGTACTTCCTAAGATTTTTTTTGACAACCATGTTGATTCACAAAAACCAAATGGGGATGGGATGTGAAGGCAGTGAAGAGAAACACAGCTATGGAAGACTGCTCTGAGGAAGAGCTGTAATAGAAGGCTGGGGTGTGGGATGACTCTTATCCGGGCACCAGGACTAAGATTTCCTTTGGCCTTGATGACAATAAACCTCCAGCTGACAACGCAGGCTGCTGTTATGCTCTGATATATCTGCGGGGACAGTGGCACCATGCCAGCTGGGTGTTTTATTCATACTTTGTTACTCTTATAAAGATAGGCTCAAGTGACTCATATGTCACTGGCCACACACCATACATTTAAACTCATTGTCATGGATTTGATTTCTGGGGGTTAGGTTGTTGTCTTTTTTTTTTATTTTTGTTTATTTTTTTTTTTTTTTTTTAATATTAATTCCTTTCCCTCCACTCTCCTCAATTTAATTATGACTGTGTAATCTGGAGATCTGTAAAGCTCTAGCCTGAGGTCTCTGGCTATCAAGTTTCCATGTTCACAATTAGCAAATGGAGACAACAAGAGCAGCACCACTGGAAGAAAGCAGTTTTAACTTAAGATCCTTAAGAGGATCTGTGATGCTGTGGTCTCATCACTAACAGGAAGGCTACGGATGAGGAAGGATTTAGGTTTCAATCCCAAGTTTTGGGGCATTTAAAATAATACGAAAACCAGTCTTTGGTCGACTTCCTAGAGCTAGATAAATGTTAAGCAATGAGGAGCACTAAAGGGATTTTAAACCTTCCTCTGTAGCGTTCAGGTAACATTGTACCATGCCGATATCTTGTTGGTCTTAGCTAGGAAGTTCTCATTTCTCATCAAATGTCACTGAACAGTGGCTTTTGAGCAACACAACCCTGAAAAGTGTGTATTTTTTTTGCATTCTGTCTGTCAGCTGTTGCTTTTCCCCCACTGTCTCATGCCACAATATCCTCAGTGACTTCTCTCTAAAACTTTGCACTTGCTGCTAGACAGAGCCTTGTGGGCCCCAGGCACAGTCTAAAACCTTCAACATCAAGAGGAAGATAAGAGGCTCAGAAAAGTTCAGGTTGTCACCTGTGGCACTTCCCTCAACATTTCTATGTTGCACCTATGTGTGAGGACCAGCATTAAAATCATGGCAAAATGATCAACAAGATTGGCCAGAAACTTGCTGGTAAGCTCTCGAATTCAGTATCTGTACACCATACATTTTATACCACGTAACATCTGAATTCCTAGTATCACATTCCTGCAGTGCTAACTAGGCATCTTCAACCTCATGTTGTCTTATTTTAGAATGAACTTAAAATATAGATTCAGAATTGCACCTTCCCAGAATCAAGAAAAGCAGAGGTGGTGTTTTGGGAAAAGGTTTCAATGAAGTGATTGGATACAACTCACGAACATTTTTCATTTCCAGAACAGATGTGCAGACACAAGGTATTCTCTACCATAACTCCCATCTTCCTAAGAAGCCATTCCCCCCCTCGCCCTTTTTAGAGGAAGAAATTTCAATTTCTTTTTGTAATTTCAAGTGCAGTGAAAACAGGTAAATATTTGCACTTGGATTTCTCAAGGAAAACATTGTACCTGTTACCATCTACCTGTGTCTGATGACCTATCCTTCATCACAGGAATATCACTGCCATCTCAGATGCTGTGGATGCTTGCTCAGGTCCTGTGCTGTACCATGGTAATTGGTTATCAGGGAAAGAGAAGGGTGGTGTCTACACATCTCCCATACAGACACACGTCAAGCACACCAAGTTGTGTCCAGTCAGACCTGAAATTAAAAAAAGAGAACTCAAAATTTGCTGATATAATGAAAAGGAGGAGCTCATTTATGCAGTGCTATGCCTTCATTGTCACAGCAATGGAAAAATACTTCTACCCTGTTCCCAATTTTTCTTGGTGTAGCTGCAGCTGAGACCTATTAAAGGGTGTGTTCCCGAGCAGGTGGTCCCATGGAGAGACTTTGAATTGTCAACAGATGCAGGGAAAGAAAGGGAAGAGGAGCACACAGTACATAAAGAAAGGCATCAGACCTTCTCACTGAGCTTAGACGTGGGACAGATGCAGTGACACAGTACATGAAGCAAGACATTTCTGAGTAACTCCCTCCTCAGCAATGATGCTCCACTTCTACAGAAATGAAGGACAATGCAGATAGCCAGAAGTGTGAATCTCCCAGTCCAGCTTTCTAAGCTGCAGGCTTCTAAAAGGCAAGTGAAGGTCTGGAGGCTTGCAGGCTACATGTCCCTCCACCCTGTCATGGTACCAAAGAAGGTTAGAAGATGGAGGATGCTGTTGTGTGCTTGGTACTGCAGTGGTCTGGCACTGCAGGCTGAGGAAAAGGAGGAAACCTGATGTGAAGGTTAAAGTCAAAACTGAGACTGCCACCTCCTAATTTCTGTTCCAGGTATTACCTGTAAGGTGGCTTGGCACGAGTCCCCCTGGTGCCCCGCTGCCCCTCTTTGCCTGGCAGGGTTAATGACGCCTGCTGTCGCCTAGATGGGGGTGCTGAACGAAGCCGAGGCTGCAAGGGGCTTTAGGAACCCCAGCTGAAGGGCAAGGAAGCAAATCACGAACTCAGTGGTGGTAGATGTGCAACACCCTCCCTTCTGCATATCTGCTACAGGGAGGCAAAGGGGAAAATGACTCCAAGAGCTTCTCCTTTTCATCTTGCTGTAGACTTCTGCTGCCTATTTCTTGCGTCTGCTTCACCAGGGAAATTTCTTTGGATCTGTCATAGAGGCAGAAAAATCCCAGGCCAGTTTTTTATTTTATTTTAGGGTGGAGGCAGCTGCAGATAGGAACTAAACCTGTACCTTTTAATCTCTCTATCTGGCTAGATTAAATACATTTATAGCACACGAAATGTGCTGTAAAGTAGAAACTAGAAGGCTGGCTTTGCTGGGCAGGAGAGAGTTAATCCCTATGGGGTGCTCATGTACGTCAGAGCAGGTTCCTGTCTGTGCAGTGCTCAGCTAGGATTGAGAGCTTTTGTTCCTTGTTGTTTTTCACGATTTCTTTGCATTTAATAGTGTTTGGATTTTTTTTTTTTTTAATACATTTTAAAGAGCATTTCAGGCTGCCAAATGGGGGGCAGAGCGAGAGCCCTGCAGCCCGCAGCCCCCTCCGGTGTGTCCCAAGCCCCCGGCAGAGCACCCCGAGCAGCCAGGGGCCGGCCGTGTCCCCCCCTGGCCGCTGCCACACCCTGCGGGGACGGCCCCAGCTGCGGTACGGCCGAGCCCCGGCTCCGCTCCCGTCCCCTCCCGGGGGGCCGTAAGGTGCCGGGGGGCTGGGTGGGGGCCGCTGCTCGCCCCCTGCCCCGGCCCTGCCCCCGGCCCCCGTCTCTGCGGGGCCGGTGGCCAAACCCCGACGGCCCCCCTCGCGGCTCGTCCCTTCGGGTTTTGCCCGAATTTCGCTCAACTCGGCGGGGAGCCGCGTCCCTGCTCGCCGGCTCTGAACCCAGCCCGGGGGGGAGGGGTCAGGGGCTGAGGGAGCCCGAGGGGGATCCCGGGGGGAGCTGAGGCGTTTCGGGGCAGCCGCAGGGCAGGGGAACGCCCGTGCCCCGCCGGGGACCGGGGAGGGCGAGCAGGGGGCTCCCCGCCCGCAGGCGGCTGCCGGCTGCGCCCAGCCGGGGCGGCCCCGAAGGGCAGGAGGCGGAGGCTCGCCCCGTCTGGGGCTGCAGGCGAGGGGCTCCGGGCGGGAGCCGCCCCGGGCCGGGGCTTCGGGGCCGCCCGGCTGCGGCGTCCCGGCTCTGCCCCGGCCGGGGGGTGAGGCGGCGGAGCGGCAGCCCCGGCCCCGACGGCCCCGCGACCCGAGGG
>JAACYP010030660.1:0-17546 GCA_011076525.1 Nettapus auritus
CCGCCATTGGCTGAGCGGCCGCTCGGCCCCCGCCGTCGCCGGGCAACGCCGGCGGCCCCGCCCGCCGCGCCCGGGTGGGAGGGGGGAGGCAGAGGAGCGGCCGCGCGCCCCCGTACTACTTGCGGCCCGAGCCCCGCGTGGTCGGCACGGCTCCCGCGCCGCCATTGGTCGGCGGAGGTGGCCGTCAGGCGGGGACCGCGCTGCGGTTGGCTCTCCGGCACGGGAGCCTCGCGGGATTGGCGAGTAGGGGAGCCTCTCCTCCCGCCTCCTTTGACGTCATATGAGCCCATTCATAAAATGCTCAGGCTCCGCCTCGGCCCCGGACGCGGCCCCGGGGCCCCCCCACTGATCCCTGCCCCCCAACGCGGGGTCCGGGGGGCCCGGCAGAGCCCTGCCTCGGCCGGGGGCACCCCCCGGCACCCCGAGCCGCTCCCGGCTCCTTTCCGGGGTGCTGCGGGGGGGGGGGGGGGGCACCAAGGGCATGGGGGAACAAACCCACAAAAAATAGGTTAAAACAGGCAGGTTTTGTTTGTTTAATGAAAATTAATGCTTTTTACATGTTACATAAACATGCACACACGGTGGTTTTTCATTCAAAATAATACATACACAAAAAATACACTGTTTATCCCCAGAAAGCTCACCTCTTGCTTCCCCTTTTGGACCAGTGCCCTCTGCTAGGGCTAAATCCTGCACTCTGCAGAAGGAAAATTCCCAGAGGCCTCGCCAGGCGTTTGACCTATGTGACAGTGGCCACGGACAGGACTTAATTACGAGTGCAAAACTGCTGGAAATTTTTCATTTTTCTTCCATTTCGTACAAGCCCTTCCTGAATTTGTAGACCTTGTTTAATCTGCATGGAGAATATCTGCATTTTTGCATGAACATGTGGGAGCTGGAGAGCAACACCTTTCTTACAGTAACAGAAAAGAACACAGGTAACCAGAGGGAGAATCTAGCACAAATTCCCATGGGGAACACAGCGAAACTGCATGTTGTTGGGAAGCACGTGCTAGCTGTGCTCACACGGCGTGGTTGTTTTTTTTTTCCACAGTAGTTCTCAAACTGTTTGCAGCATACTGGCACACCGCTGATTGTCATTCTTCTGTCTTCCAGAAGACAACACAATGAGGGGATGGGATACTCCAAAAGCATCTGCAAAGAGAAAAGGAACCATTTCAGTAAGGTTCAGCAAGAGATCTGCTCCAAGTCAAGACAGCTCAAGTGAGGGGTGGAAGGTAACAGTACCACCAGGGTCACCACAGTGTGGAGAACAGCAGTGAACTGGAAGAGGCTGGAAGAAAGGAGACAGGCACTGGGCAGCCCACAGAAGCGCTGGCTGTCCACGTAGGCTGCTTTTACCATGGGGATGCTGCCACTCACAAAGGGGTCAGAACTTGGAGTGCTATGAAAAGACCTGCTGGCCTCTGTCAGAGCCCACTGTCTTCTCTTACACTGTCTGCTGCCCACAGTAGTGCTGTCGTGCTGCTCCTCAGATCTCGTCTAAAAAACCTTCTTGTTGTGGGTCAGGAGAGAACCTGCCCCACTGTTCTCCCAGGGAACCAATAAATCCCTTGACAGAGAAGCACAAATACAGCAAGGCACTCCTCAAAAACAACTGTGTTTAAAAATAATAATGGTTATTCAACAACATTGCCATTTTTTATGCTGTTCTGCTCAGAAAGAGACAGTCCTCTGAGAGGCTTACAGTCTACATTTAGACAAAGATGAGTCACAGGTAGCAGGGAAGGGGACTTACTGGAACGGAAAGAATTATACAAAGGTCAAGTGAGGGGTTTTAGATCTCTTGCTTACGGTCATCATACATTCCTAGGGAACAGGCATGTCCCCCTTTCCAGGGTCCATCCTGCTCTTCCCACAGACCTGTTCTCACTCCCCATCAGCTGCTGCAGAGCCTAAAGGAGCACCCAGACAGCTGCGCTGATGGAACCCACAGACATTTTGAATGTGCTCGCACATCAACATGCACGCACATGTGTATGAGTACCTTGCCAAGGCCCCCAAGATCCACGCTTCCACAGCACCATTTATCAGTCCAGGCATGAAGTCAGATGACTGCAGATGCAATCTGGTTCAGGGTTGCAGTGATGCAAACGCACATCAACCCACAACCCAGCTACATTGCTCCATCACATGGACGGTGGCCAAACTCTGTGGCAGATCACAAGAGAGATAAAAGAGAAAGAATTTAGGAAAACTAAAGGAGCGAGTATACACCTGAGTAAAAAAGCAACGTAAACCAAAATGAAAATAAGGACGCAGAGCTACAGACAGGAAGAAATCAAAAGACGTAAAGGCAGAAAGAAGAAATAGAAAGAAGATAAAAGAGCAGCCAATAGTTAGAGATGTTCAATTGTTACTGTCACTATTTCCTACAACTTTGTGCCATGTGAGTACCTCACAAGTGGTCCCACGTCTGGGTGAGATCTCATTCCAGCACCTCACACGTGCCTGCTCCCTCCTGCCCTACTCTCGCAGCACCGAGGAGAGGCCTTGCTGCAAGCTCCGTGGCTGGGAAGCACTGCCACCACCACCACCGCTGCCACCACTACTGCAACCACTGCCACCACTACTGCCACCACCGCCACTGCTGCCACCGGCCTCACGCAGGAGGCCGGAGCTGGCGCTCATTCCTCACCCAGCTCTGGCGCCATCCACCCTGCAGGGACACTGAGAAAGGAGCGGGGACCGCTGGTTATCCGGGATGTGTCACTTTTCCTGCCACTGAGAAGAAGTAGAGTAATTTGTTTCACTAAGTGGCATTCTTGTACCCAGCCCTAATTTAATCCCTTTACAAATACGTTTTTCACTCCAGCAAGTCAAGTGCTGCTCTCTCTCCTGTACAGTCATCCTGCTCTTGTGCCTCTACTACCATTACTCACACACATCGCAGTGAGGCCACATCCAGCACAGGGCCTAGCACTGTAGTGTTTCTTTGCCCAAATCCAGAGTCCCAAATACAGACATGCTGCCTCAGGGTATGATGCAGCAGAGAAGAGTATCCCACAAGGGGATCCAACCAACCTGGGCAGTGAAAAACTCTCTATGTGAACCAGTTGGACACGTCCACAGATCTCTCAAGACACTTCAGACAGTAGTGAATCCTAACTCGGGGTTGAAGCAAGACACCTTGGCTTGGGATTCCCAATCCTGAGCCCTTCTGTAGGCCCCTACTCCAACCCCCCCCGCAGCGCTCACCGTACGCCTCCCAGCCCACACAATTCAGCACTCACCGAGGTGCTCCAAACTCAACTTTCCCCTCTGCCTGAGCATGTCAGTACCAGCCAAAGGTGGGCTAGGTGAGGCCGAGTCCCTTCTGACCGAGCTGTTCCACAGCACGCACATACAATCACCCCTCCACCAGCCTAAGCGAGGACAGGGAAAGTCAGTGGGGCTGGAGAGACTGGGGTGCTGGAGGTGACTTTCTCATCCCTGTCCCATACGTAAACCTTAAGCACTTGTTAAGGCAGCATGTTTGGGCAGCGCTGGAAGCAGGTATCTGCGTGACCCTCCTCACCCCCCACGGTTTACGTGGCAAGGTTTTGGTAGGAGGGGGGCCATAGGGGTGGCTTCTGTGAGAAGGATCTAGAAGCTGCCCCATGTTTGGTAAGGGCCCCACTGCTGACCAGAGCTGAGCCAATAAGCGATGTTGTTTTGCGCCTCTGTGAGAGCATATTTAAGACAGGGAAAAAACGCTGTGCCACTCAGCAGCTGGGAGGGTGAGAGGAGTGAGAAACAGCCTTGCAGGCGCCAAGGTCAGTGAAGAAGGAGGGAGAGAGGTGCTCCAGGTGCCGGAGCAGAAGTCCCCTGCGGCCTGTGGTAAGGACCATGGTGAAGCAGGATGTCCCCCTGCAGCCCATGGAGTACCACGGTGGAGCAGGGATCCACGCTGCAGCCCGTGGAGGAGACCACGGTGGAGCAAGTGGACCTGCCCCAACGGAGACTGCGGCCTGTGGAAGACCCCTGCCGGAGCAGATTCCGGGCCGGACCTGTAGGCCGTGGAGAGGAGACCACGCAGGAGCAGGTGACCCGGCAGGAGCTGCTGCCAGTGGGGGACCCAGGTTGGAGCAGTTTGTTCCTGAGGGATGGACCCCGTGGTATGGACCCATATATGGAGCAGTTCTTGAAGAGCTGCTGCCTGTGGACAGCCCACGCCGGATCAGTTCGGCAAGGACTGCATCCCGTGGGTGGGACCCCACAGCACAGGGGACAAGAGTGACCGAGAAGGAGCAGCAGAGAAGTGCTATAGACTGACCATGACCCCCATTCCCCCGTTCCCCTGCGCCGCTCGGGGGGAGGAGGTGGAAGAGGGTGGATGGGGGGGAAGGTGCTTTTGGTTTCTTTCCTTTGTTTCTCACTTCTGTAGCTTGTTAGTAATAAGCAATAAATCTTACTTTCTCTCTATGCTGAGTCTGTTTTGCCCGTCACGATAATTATTGCGCGATCTCCTCGTCCTTATCTCAACCCTTGAGCCCCTTTCATCGTATTTTCTCCTCGCTCCTATTTGAGGAGGGGGAGTGAGAGAGCGGTTGTGGTGGAACTCGGCCGCCCACCCAAGTAAAACCATCACAGGAACAGGGCCATGGGGATCTGTTTGACTCGGCTAGCTCTGAGCCCATACAACACTCACGGGCCTAGCGCAAGGCACTGAGCACCCGACCCTGCCAGGCCCTCAGCAGCCACAGAAGAGCAGATCGCCCCTGCTCTGCAGGGCTTAAGGTGCAGGGGAGGCTGACAGAGGCAGTCTGAGAGAAACGGACAGAACTAGCGACGCAAAGCACCACAATAAGTAGGCAAACGAGCACCGCTGTTGATTTGAATGTTTCTCTAATCCTGCAATTGCACGCTTTTGGCTGTAGTTTCTCTTGGAAGGACAGGAACCTGCCAACACAAGTCAGAAACACGAGTCCTTGAAACCAAGTAATCCAGGCTGTGGGGGTTACCACACCGTGCAACAACTACACATTACTTCTTTCTTAAATAAAACCGAGGCACCAGCAACATACCGTTCTGCGTTAGGGATTAACATCCCTGATTTCTCAACAACTGATCACTCTAGATAAATGTGGCAATGACAGCTAAACAGAAATTGAAGTAAGACAGTTGTCTGTGTGTTAACCAGTCAAGTCTAGATTGTAAATTTAACATGTCACGCAGGTGCACATGGGTCTTTATGAGAAGATCTGTTCAATTCCTCTTACAACGAATAGAAAACAATATAAATGACACTATAAACTTCCAGTACTTTATATAGGGATTTTTTTACTTTTACGTACTCTCAATTAACAGGCGAGCTTGGCAGCCTCTTATAAAGCCTCAGTATTTCCCTTTTTGTTGCCATTCTCTGTTCAGAGTGCCCAAATATTCCAAATGGAGAGCTCCAGATCCCCTCCTCATGCAACACTGGAAAAAGTTTGAGCAGAACATGCAAGTGAAGGTTTTTTGTTTTGTTTTTAGTTTTGGGTTGGGTTGGTTAGTTTGTTTTTTAAGCCACCAGCAATGCTGGAAATCAAATAAGTACTTCTTCAAAAAGAATTGTACTAGTTGTGCACGCTGCAAGCCCAAGCGCAGAACATGTTTATTGGAGAGACAGGGTATGGGCCACGGCAACAGAAGATTAACCTTCCTCAATCCTACAGCCCACTGAAGTGTATTGATTTTGAGCTGAAAATATCATCTGTAGAAACAAAATACTGTGTTCTCATTGTCTAATCCTTGATGTCTCTGCTATCCAGTTTCGCAACTGCAGATAAGTGATATAGATACAGATACCTGTCCACATGAAGTGAACAAAGTTCAGGAATGTGTGTCCCTCATGCCACTGCCAACACGCAATGTCACCTTGCATGATGCATTCACTTTCAGCCCCAGATGATGGACTACGTTTGATAATAAACCTTTGTCTCCTCAACTATAACCTATTGTTCACCCACTGCACTGTATTATATACACTCATCCCTCTTTCACTGGATCCTTTTGTGGAGTGTACTGAATGCAGAGTTGTGCCTACAGCCCTCCTCCCACCCCCATCCAACGCATCCAATGTCACTGGGAGGCTCTGTCTAGCACAAGCTGGTTCCTATCTGCGGGACAGGAAATCACACAGCATTTCCTCCCTTCCACACATCTACTTCCCCCCTCTCACACTCCAGTGGACTAGCTTTGTCATCGTATCCTTTAGAAAAAATCCTTCTTCCCTGAGCGCCTCCTCCAAGATCCATCTGCCAGACAGTTCTGGTGTCCCCACTGTAACCTGGTACTTCCAGAAGATTCTGTCTGGGCCACTCCCAGCATTTCACGAGCATGAATTATGCTTTGAAAAATGCCCATGAAGAGTGATGCTTCGAAGTGAGGAAACAGGAACAAAGAGTTAATGAGGGCACTACTAGGAAGGGAAGAAAAGAAAAACATTGCATATCCTTAACACCCAGTTATGCTCCCCTCCCCTAATTCTGGCTTCCACAGTTCCCAGAGATTTCTACCAGTGAATTTTAACCATTTTAACCTAGCAGGCCTGCTGCAGGAGCGCCTGGTGGGGCAGACCCCACGTGGCAGTGGGGCCTTCCTGGGACAGCCCTGCGACAGCACCCTGCACCGCAGTGCTCTGAGATGCAAGGGGCAGGAACGGAGGTCTTCTCATGGGTGACATTAGGTGCCACCTGAGCTTTAGGTGCTGAGAAGACACCAAGATGCTCCAGTCTTTCCTTCACTGATAGTTAAGAGGAGAAGCAATATCAAGGGGTGGTAAGATGTTGGAGAATTTATAGTGGGAGAGTATTGCCCCCCTCAGACGGGTGAGGTCTATCTTCTCTAACTGAAATATTCTTTGTGCACCACGGTGGGACAGCAAAACTCATTTCACATTCGTAGTTTAAATTGAGCTGTCATTTCCCTGAACACCAGAATAAGAATAGTAGCAATCGTTTGGCCTCCTTCCACAGAAACACTTGAGACAGAAATGACCACCACCACTCTGGAACAAGTGCAAACAATTTTTTTATCTTACTTATTAGTTATTCTGCTTTGATTAGATTTCAAGGTAAGTTTCTGTACAAGAAGGCACTGCAGAAAAAGTAGCTCCAAGAGATGTCATTTCCTTCCTAAGATTTTCACAAGTTGGAGAGAGACCGAGGGAATGCCAAACTGCATTTTCCTCTTCTTGCTATTTCTGTTCCTGTAGATGCTGCTATAACAACAACATCCGACAGCTTTTGTAGCAACTATACGATCATTTTAGGGGGTTCTGAGCTATTTTTTCCTACTGAAGGAGCTTATAGAGGAGCTGATCATCATCTCTCCTTTGCTTTTTCATTCTGAAAATAAGAGGATGTGAACTACATAATAAGGCAGGAGACACCATAAAAATGCCCCTATGCAGAAGACCACCTATTCAGGTGGCGTGAATCACCCATACTTGTCTCGATAAACCAGCAAAAGAATGGATTTGTTCTACTCTTAATAACAGTATCAACGCCTTATCTTTAATATTAAAACATTACCTTCTGTTCCTGTTTTGATTTCATTATTGAATAATGTGGATGTAATTACCAGCCTTATTACATGCACGCTTCTCACTAATAAATTCGCTCCTCCGACCAGTTGTATTCCAAAAGGTGCACTACAGCACAAGAGAATGAAAATAACTGCTGACACTAGTGAAATGCCTCTTTTTGTAGAGGAAAGACAGCCTTGTAGGGTGACATGGGCACATCAGGTCAGAAAATTTCCCTTTGCTGTATTCCTAATTCTGTGTGCCCGGAATTATAGCGGGAAAAAACACGACTTCCTTCTAATGCAAAAAGGTCAAGAGAAGAAAAAGAGAAAGCGTATGCGATGGTAGGTATGTATTTCTTTAGAAAATCAAACTTAGGATGGAAGAGAAAAATCTTTTAGGAATCCAAGTTAAATAATGACCAAGAACATTTCATTCCATACTCACAGAATCACTTTACAGTAACATTTCTGCCCTGTAAGCTTCAAGTTTCTGTCTGCAGCTCACACGCTACCATCTATTATAGGGAAAGCGTGCAAGAAACCATTTAGAGATAATATTTCTTTTCTTTGTCTTCCCAGTCTTTCATTCCATCTGCTACCAGATGAGTCTTCCATTTTCACATGACTTGTTCACCTCTCGGGGGATGAAGGAAGTTTAATCCCTATAATCCATTCACTACTCTGTTTCAGCAACTAGACGAAGTGCCACTGGTAGCACTTAATGCATGTGTTGATGATTAGATTCATTCCATCGGTTAGTTTTCTATTGACCACTGAATGGAAAGTTACCTCCTTAAAACAAATTCTTTCTCTCTCTGAATAACCGGAGACAGTTGTGGACTGAAAGATAAAATAAGAAAGGGTGGCTGAGCAGTGACTGTTTATTTCTCTGCTTTGTGGGAATTCTCCGAATTTCCCAAATAATGACATCAGGTAAAAATCTAAAACGTCCGCCTGGGCTATAGCAGCCTTGCTCAGAAAGCAGTGTTCTTAAATTTTAAGGTTCTTCTGTTAATTCTTCAGTGCTGCGCTAAGTGCTATGTGTAAAAACTACTGAGTCTAAGAACAAAAGCAGAAAAAAAGATACAAGGCCTCAGGTAACATCCCAAGGGAGCTGATTATACATACATTCAGGAACGCAATGCTGTCTTGCCCTAGATGACTTCAAGCTTTTCATTTGAATACTTTCCTAAAAGTTGTTCCAAGAAAACGTCTACAAATAGCACATCCAGGGACAAAAAAAGTTCTGCAGTGCTGGGCGAGTCCACCTTCAGCCACTATTTGATATACAAGATGTCCAAAGTGTACAGAAACTCCAAACGTTGATGTCAGCAGGGTAAAAAACATGACTTCTTTTCCGCCAGCACAATTCAAAACATACACGAGATGCACTTGATGGTGAACGGTTTAGTGGGTGATCCTGGTGGCAGAGGGATGGTTGGATCAGATGATCATGAAGGTCTTCTCCAACCATTACGATTCTACAAATATAACTGAACTATTCTGCTGATGGTAAGAGTCCCAAAGAAAGTAATGCGATTAATGGAAAAGGAAACTGGAATGACAAAGAACAACATTTTCAAAATGGGCCCAATGCAAAAGCAGACATTCATCTCATGATCCATTTTACTGGTATAAAACAGCACAGGAGATGGGGTATCCAGGACTGCTGAGTCAAACTCCCCACTACTCTGCAGAACCACACGCTGACGTTCCTCTGTGAATTTATCAAGCTTCATTTTAAAAGAAATTTAGATTTCTACCGCATCTGAAACCTCTCCAGAATATCTGTGGGCTGATAGTTAAAACTTTTATTGTAATTGCCAGCAAACCATGTTTATTATCCCTTTCACATGTGTTTTGTCTTAGCTTGCTTACGCTAACCTTGAGCTCACATAGCTCTTTTCCTCCCATATATAAAAAAATAACGGTGTAATTTTCAACTTTGGGTCTTTCAGGAAATGGTCTCTCTATTCCTCTTAACATCCATGTAATCCTTTTCTGCATCTGTTCAATCCATCTGTTCAAAACAGTTTATCTGAATGTGGGCGATCAGCTGGGCTCCAGATAAGGTCTCACGAAAACCACACACTTCAACAATAATATATTCTGTAGATCATGGAAGTCCCTCCCGTAATACATCCTAGGATTCAAACCTTTTTTATTTATTTATTCTCTCAGCCACATCACATTAGCAGTATGCTATCATTCTGCTGCTGACTACTACACCAACTACTAATTCACTGCCAAACTGATGAGCTCTTCCAGGAGAGATTGTGATTAGCTTCTATTTGCATCAGCAAATCCCATCAAATTCTATTAATCTTAGTTTTACTTCATCTTGTTGGTACATGGATATTTCATTCCTACTCTATTGATGCCATCTCCCAGCTGTGTGTCATAAAATTTCCTTACTGCACTTCGACTTCTGCACAAGTGTCACTAAGGAAAACACTAAATAATTTCTGACAGTTGGAAAAACTCAGATTGTAGCCTCCTTTCCATCTATTATCTCTCAATGCATTCCTAAATTGCATCACAGTTTCATTAGTCCCAGTTTTTTCCATTTTACAGATTTCCCCCCATGGTCCAGTATCACTGTACCTGACAATTAAACATATTAGATCTATTCTATTCTCTCTGTCGAGAAAATCCTAATATAAAATAGCAAGTTATTCTGGCACAATCCTTTTTTTTTTTTTTTTTCCCTAAAAATATGTTGCATTTCATCATTTTTTTTTTCATTTATCTTTGTCTATTTAATCCTTCAAGACCTGTGGATTATGGCTATGAGATTAGAAAATAGGTATTACAAACTCTGTCCTTTCATTTGGCATGCTCAAGTATTTCCCACCCTTTACATGTAGTTTTCACTATTTATATGGTATTTAAAGTTACACACTTTTAGAAGAAGAATATATTCTATTTACTGCACTCATTCCATTGTAATTCCATTGTTACTGAAATAAGAAAACAGAACCCAGTAAAATTAATTTGGGAATGAAGAACTAGAAAAGCAATGGTTCTTTTCAGATGTTAGCAGAGTAGGCCATACACCAAGAAGTTTAAAAGATGTTACAACAGATTATAGACACTGGCTTTTTCTTTTTCTTTTATGTATTTTATTTTGCTCTGGAAGTGCTGATTTTGAATCTCAAATCATCTTCAACAGTTTAACTCTGCAAGTCCAAACAACAAGGGTATATAAAGCAGGCACACAGACTCTTATCCCATTTTGTGCACGACCAACAGTTTCTTTTGGTAAGTAAAAGGACATTTGTTCTCCACTAGAACCACACCTTCCCTCAAAAACAAACAAACAAACAAACATTTCTTTGCTTTCTACTGAGACTTGCATCCATCCACACATACTTCAACAGCAATATTACAGACGGTGATTATTGGCAAAATATGATGTACTTTCTTACACAAATACAAAAACTTCTGCAGAATTCCTCGCATGCCTCCTCTCAGAGCTGAACACGTGCGACAGAAAACAAAATTATGATGTACTCCCATTTTTCAGGTCATCTCAACGTCCCTTTTTTTGCACATGGTCATTTATTAGTTAACTAATAGTTTAGGCTTTCTTCCGTGTTTGCAGAGAATGGCTATTACAATAAAATGAAATTGCCTAAGCGAAATCTTCCCTGTACCATTCCCATGAAGTGTTTAAACATGCTCAGCTTAAGGTCATTAAGCAATACTAAGTTCAGTTAACTGCTGATGCATGCAACAGTATCTTTCAAGATTTACCTTCTAAGAGCAAAGGGGAAAAGCTGAAGTTCAAGTCCATTTAAGGTTAGTTTTGCATACTTTTATTTCTCTTCCACATAAAAGAAGCTATCTCTAGCTAATGAACGGATTCCCTGAAAACATCAAAATGCTTAATGAGTACCTGATTTTGCCCTCAGGGCCTACTGTTAGTAAAAACCAAACAAGCATGTAACATTTTTCCTCCTCTTCCTTCCTTGCCCATCTCACTCTCTGGTAGAACAGCCCTGCTGCCGAGTCCTGGGCGCTTTGCAGATGTGTCCCTCCAAACTCCAAGGTGCTTCACCTCCTGCACGCAGCTTGCTTCTTCCCTTTCACGTCATTCGAAATAACTTTGCTCTGCGTGTGCCCCGTGGCTAGAGCCGGCGCACACCCCCCCACACACATACACACAACACAACCCCTGTCCGAGCTCTGTGTCCCAGCACCCAGCCTCCCCTCGGGTTGATGCAGGCCGAGGAGCCCCGGGACAAGCTCCGCAGCCGGGCCCGCTCCCCGCCGGGGCAGCGCAGGCAGGAGGCGGCCGGCCCGGCCCAGCCACCCCCGGGGGAAGGCGCAGAGCCGCCACTGACCTGCGGGCGCCCAGCCCGGCCGTGCCGTGCCGCCGGGGACAAAAGCAGCGCTCCCCCCGCGACCACGGCCGGGAGCCGGGCAGAGGCAGCCCCAGGCTGCCGGTCCCTCCAGCCCCGCCACCCCCAAGGCCCCTGCGGCCGCCATGTCGGGCGGGTGCGGCCTTGTTCCGCCCGCTCCCGGCATGCCGCGGCGCCTACAACTCCCAGCCGCCCCCCGGCCGCCTGCCGTTAACCCTCGGCGGCGCCGAGGGGGCTCCGTAGCCGCCGGCGGCCCCTCGCCGCCCGCCCCGGGCCCCTCTTCCTCGCCTGCGGCCTCCGCTGCCTTGTGGCGGGGCTGCCGCCAGGCCCTCGCAGGGCCCCGGCTCCTCAGGGCCGCCCCCGGCCCGCCCCGGCCCGCGGTGCCCGTTCCTCACGGCCCGGCCCGGCCCGGCCCAGGCGGCCGCCGGGTTCCTGTGCACCCGCGGCGGAGCTGCTGGTCCCCGCTGCAGCTCCTGGCTACCGGCCGTGGTGCTCTGCGCTGCCCGCTTATAATAAGCTGCCGACAAGTCCTGTCAGACTTTTTTTTTTTTTTTTTTTTTTTTTTTTTTCCTCACTGCTCTTACTTCAAAAGACAAATTCTAATAAGTAAATTAACTCCAAAATAGCCTTACGAGCCCCCAGAAACTTTGGGACGACGTTACCAGGAAATACTGTGTTGCCCTGCAGAGAAAGTAGTGTGAAAACTGTCAGGCTATCACACCTTGCCTTCTCCTGCTTCCTATACGCTCTTCATATAGATACCCAGTATACGTATTATTAACACATGCAGCACTTCTTCAACTCCTGTCTTAAAATAAGCAGCAAATTATGTGCATACAAATAACCTACTGCAAGCTAAAAAAATAACCCACACAGTCAGAATCCATTTCTAAAGTCACAAACTGAAGGGGGGAGATAATAAAAGTTCATTCACAGTACAACCTCCTAGTAAAACTCATTGGGGTTCACCGGCCCCCCGCCAGAGCTGTGTATCTGCGCCCCGAGATCCCCCCAGCACACACAGAGTTCGTATCCTGGACGTCTATTTCATCTAATATTTTTTAAGAAAGCACCATACAGCAAACACAAGTCAAATGGCTCTAATTTGTAGTGCTACAGACTGTAACATGCTCAGACGTGTAACTGCCTGACAGACTACACAGAAATCTGGCTTGTGCTCCAACCTCTCAAACAAATGCAAATATCCAGAAACATTCTGCTATTTCTCCAGAATTAAAGCACTAGGTTAAACAAGCTTACTGCCAGTTTTTTTCATACAAATACTTCTTTTTAAAAAATAAATCAATACAAATTTATTATTTATTTCAGACCACAATCAACAGAGAGGAAAGAAACACACATTTTCCTTTTTTTTTTTTTTTTTTTAAAAAAAAAAAAAAAGTATCGATAATAAAAGCACGTATATAGCTGGTTTTTTTAAAGTTTATTTTTTTAGTATCCTGTCCCCTAAATCAGCCTTCAAGCCAATAGGTTTATCTAGAGAAAACACAATTGGAAAGCCTTTTTATGTTGTACTATTTTTTCAGACACATACAGGAGGTTTTTAAAGTCAATTCACAGCCACGCTATTCCAAATGGCACAAACGTAATTATTTAAAATTTATTCCTTACTGTGGCAATTTTTACTTTGGTATATTTTTCAAAATTTCCTTGGAAAACACAATCAGTTCCCATCCAGGTTAGCGCACCTACACTTTTCCCTCTTTCTCTACATTTTCTCTTCACTAATCAATCACAAACATTTTACAAGTATTCCACATATATATGACAAAGTCTTAAAAAGGACAATACCACAAGAGAAATGCTCAAAAACAAACTGAAGGTGTAAATGACCTCCTGCCATATTCCAGACGTACCTACAAAATTCCTGCTCACTGGTACAGGATTATATATTCCATTATGAGTTCGGCCTTTTTTTATTTTGTACTATTTTAACACCACAAATTTATAGATTTTTAAAATTGGCATGTTAAAAGGGCTTTATTTAAGGATTTCAATGAAAATAGTGTTATGTTTTGTCATATTACCATAATCCTTCTTTTTAAATCACTTAGAATTTCAGTATAACCTAATTAAGTAATTTTAAGTAAGTCTTAACCCAAATACATAGATCTAATAAAAATGTATTTTGCAAACAGGAAAAATGGACTTCTAAAATGGATTCCTCAGGTATGAACAAAAATGCTAAAACATTTTCTACCCACAAACTTTGAGATGGACTATTTCACAGCATTTGCATTTAAAAAACTAAATACTTTTAAGAGAACAAATTTCACCAAATATCAGGCATAATGTTTCATTCCAATTGTATTTGTTTATTCATTTTATATTTAAAAGAAATCCTTCAATTTTCCTTTCCAAAAAGGAGGGAGAATATGGGAAGAAAAATACTGCAAAATCCTAACTCTCTATCTAAACGTATTGTTTATTTCAAAGCCCTTCTAACAACAATTTCTATTGTTCTTAAATATTGAATAATATTTTGGTAGTGGAAATATTATTATTTGAATTTTTGCCTTTTAAAAGATTGCAGAGCAACATTATAGATTTTAGAGATTTCAAGCCATTTTTAATCTCTCTCTTTTTTAAATGCAACAAACACCAATTTGGTAAATGAAATTTACATTTCTCTCTTGTCTAAATTATCAGAGTTAAATAAACAATCCAGACCAGAAAGAATAAGTTATGAACCGTAATACAACAGCACGTCCAACACTTTAACACAGCTCCTCTCTCTATTGGTGTATAATAAGCTCACACAAAGTATACAACCTCTTAGAAATATAGCCTCTTTCCTGATCAGAAAATTTTACTTAATGACTAATTTGACCTCAAGGAATTGCATATTATCAGAAAGCATCCTATCTATAGCTTTATGCCATTTACTGACTCTTGCTTAATTAACCAGCATGCTTTAAAAACAAGTATCTTTCCTTCAAGTTAATCAAAACAGACTATTTTTAATTGCTATGACATGGAATATATTTGTGAATATAATAAAGCCACAAACAATTAGAAAGAACCATTTTTTTAGCCCTGTCTTTGACCAACCACAAATTACAGCAACCACTTCAAATTTATTTGGTATTCTAATACAAGATGAACTCAAACACACACCAAAGCCAACAAATACATCTATCTTTCTATAACATCCTGTTGTTTACGTGTTTTAATGGGAAAATCCAGTACAACACAACCAGCACTGCTATTCTCATGCAACTGACCAGACTTCAGAAGGACTTCATATTTAGTGCCCTTCCTCACAACACTTTGCCTCCTCACCTCTCCCAAAATAAAACAAAAATCTTTGGACTTGTGCAAAATGTCACTGACAAACTACAAAACCGAAAAGGCCAAAGGGTTGGGTATTATTTAATCCTAACAGAAAAGTTATTTTCTTTCTGTGTCAAAAGCAATGAGTAACAGCACGTTACCTGAGAACTGATGCTCATTTCCTTTGGATGGCTGTCTTTCTGTCCGAAGCAGGGACTGTGCCACATTCCCTACAATGTAAGAGAAAATACATTAAAATTATTATACATTTAGGCCCATTTCTGGTCATTCAAATTATCTGGCCATCACCAGGCTTTGTATTGCTCATGCTGGAAAGCATTTAAAAAACTCCTATTATATTCTAACTAGGGCTATCAAAACTGTTTTTGATAAGTCAGGTACTCGTGCTAAAAATTACCCCCCTACAAATTCAGCACAAGTTTGAGAATCTCCAAACCTGTTTTTGAGTTCTTAGAGGCCTGTAAACTGCTGCAAACTGCATCTCATTTGCAACATTTAATCTGTAAATTGCATGGCATTATACTAAAAAGAAAAAAAAAATCACTTATTTCACATAAATTGAAATATATGTATTTTTTTAAAGCAATTTATATGACGGACAGAGTCCTGAGATACTCCTTCCCACAGCAACTTTTCCCTCCCCTGTTTTAAAAGTTGAACACCTTCCCAGATAAATACGATGTTTGCTTTACCCATTTTTCTGGGATTTGTGTTATTGCGTACTTATTTGTTGTAACACAGAATTTACACAGTCCTGCAGGTTTGAGATTTCTATCTCCTCCTTCACCTGTGAGGCAGCTGCCAGCTAAAACCACTGTCTATACACCATTTTTACACCTTTTTTTTTTTTCCTCTGTGCCTTTTCAAACAAACTTGAGACAAAAAACAGTTAAGATAATGAGTACAAATTCACAGCATAGTAAATTTCCCCAAAAAGCCCTTTCTTCAATTTTGTCATGTAATAAACATTATCAATGAAAGCCATGATCAGAAAACCCCAGTAGTGTAGTGTGTAGCATTTATGAGTAAACTGCTTTGCCTTTTTCTTTTTAAGAAAAAAAAAAAAAAAAAAGATCTGCCTATGTTGAAATCTTTTCTTCCATCTTTTACTCTTCTCTTTCCATTTATTTTCCCCCACTCATAGTGCTTAGATCCATACAGACTGTTGCCACATGTATTTTTCCACCCTATTTCCTAGACATTGACAAAAGTTAACCGAGGAAGCATTTTGCACAAGGTTAATGTACCTAAACCTTTTATTTTCTTCATTCCTTCTTTCCTTCTTTTTCCCCTGGGAACCCTTTGCTTTTTTTTTTTTTTTTTTTTAACCCTCTGCTGTTATTTGCTTGGCTTTTGCCCACTTTTCTGCAGATTTGTCTCCTGTTGACCAGGCAGGAAGAACTGAATGTCTCTCTCTGCCATTTGCTACACTGTCTCACTTTTTTGGTATTTCACAGATTAAACACATTCTACCATCATTTTCATATGTTTTTAGAGCTATATTTATTTATTTATTTTTTCCTTCTCTAGGAACTTGCTGAACAGGCACCCATATTTTTGCAAAGCAAGGTGAGCCCTGTGCTGCTCTAGTACATGCTCCTGTCAGCGTACTTGTGTAAATGGCTCGGGAAACTGTGATGCAAGGCATGAAGAGGGAAAAGGGGGTGACATGTGGAGATGCCCCCATACATCATAAAAAAAAAAAAAAAAAAAAAAAAAAAAAAAAAAAAGACTTCTCATCAACCCTGACTTTTTAAAGAGATACCATCAAGGAAAACACCTACACTAGAGAGGGAAAATCTTTACCTGGATCACTAGCAACACTTTTCTACACTAATAAAAGTAAAGAATTTTTTAAAATTCAAATTTACTGTTCAACATCACCTGTTCAGGATTTACTTTTCTGCATTTTACTCAGCCTGGGGAGTGAAAGACGCCTGTTGGTTTCACTTTTGTTCTCAGCCAGTTTCACTTTCATTCACTGGCACAATCTTTTATATTTTTGGTTCAGCAATGTTAAAGACAGCATTTGCATTTACAAGCAATCCCCATTACACTTACAACATGTACAATTCATGCCTATCTTTTGTTCGGGACACTAAGAAAGCATAAATTGGGGGCCTAAAAGTAATGGGCAGCATTCTTGTAAAGGAGCAGCTTTCACCTGTTAAGCTGAGGTCTGCTCCTTCTTTCTGAAATCCATAGGAGATGGGCCACTAAGGTCCCTTACAGCAGGATCAGGCCCTGGGTCTGTAATTTGCAACAAAGAAATTCCACATGCAGACTAGTATGTTGCTTATAAAATGCGATGCTTGCCTTTAATTATTTTGCTATTCAAACTCAAAAGGAGGG